>JBBPUA010000762.1:0-12656 GCA_038094355.1 Afroboletus lepidellus | reverse complement strand
CGAATACCGACCTCTTCACTTACAACGTCGTGTACCCTCCGCTACTTACATAAGCTTCTGTATTTTCCTCCTCGCACACTCCCATTCTCCGAAGGTCACACATTTCTTGTAGAATATAGAATAGTCTTGGTATCCATAGTGATGAATAAAAATTGTCGCGAGCATCTCGTTTGAAACTGTGCATTCCTTTGAGTACGCAGCCGGGATACTGTCAATAGCACTTTATTGATTTCTCCGTCAATAGTACGGGTTTGGAATGCATCTACAATGTCCAAATCGCACGTTAGCACAAATACAGCTGGTTTCCAGTTGAATGTCCGTCTGGCGTGGAGTCGTTAGTTTGGGCATTCAACTCGATGACTCACACAGGGAAAAAGTCTTAAAGGTTATCACTGCACACAAGAAACAAGGGGTTGCTTGCAAGTTGGTGCGTGGCCTGGTTCGTGGTACAGTCTAGGCCGTTTGTCTTGTGAGAAAGTGAGCAGAAAATGACTGAGATGATGGAGCCAACAAAAAGATGTTGGCACAGTTGACCCCTATGCTACCCGCTCGTAAATAAATTATCCAATCCCCTTTATCCCAATTCTCATTGGCCACGTGTTCGGGCAATCCCTTCATGAGTTCCTCTAGCTGCAGTTACTAATGTTGCTCAACGTCACTCACATGTTGCAACTGTCAGCCCCGAGTTCTTAGCCTAGCCCTCTGGATGGATGATAGCCACGAACCAATCTAGGCAGCTGAACTCTCTAATTCCACTCAACACCCGCGACCCCATCATTGTAAGGTCAGTCTGACATGCTAGTGGGCGAGACTCTTGCTCAGCGCAAACGAAGGGAATGAGAACGACAGGAAAAGGTCAATGGTTTGTTTTCCCATTCTGTCAAACAAATCAGTGATCAGATCTGTAATATTTTTTAAATGCCAGGACCACCGTCGTGGCCTGGGCCGTGATCATCATGATACCCACTGCCGGTGAGCTAGTACAAGGGTGGACTCTTCCATGCCACTGTCGCCGCACGTGTCGCTGGGAATGATGAAATGTCCTTGATCCATCGAATGCCCTTTGCGGCACGAGCATCCAGAACTGAAGAGTAACTCCTACCGGCATTGTCGAAACCACTATAGAGGTCTGTCAATAGTTGACTTGCTCATAATGCATAACTATGGGAGCCCATACGCTATGAGAATTACACGCTGTTACCTTACACGCATGAGCAAGTCAAACTACAATCCCAACACCCAGTTTGGTTCCATCATTGTCCTCTTCAACGACCGTATTATCCTCGATCATTTGCTCGAAGCACATTCGCAACACCAGTGGCATGCGCGAGATTTGGTATAACTCCGACAAGGCAGATGCGAAGGATCGGAGTTTATGTACAAGGCCGCTCTGGAACAGCTCGTCGTCGAGACCTATCAGAGCGTCAAGGAGAACCTGTTGGGAGCACAGCTCCATAAGCAGCGCGTTTACCTCATCTCACACAAGAGTTTGCTTGGGGTTGTTCAAGACAACTCATCTCCCAACATGGTCTGCTCAGAGTATTTGAAGTCCGAACTCAGTATTTTTTGCTTGTTCCCGGTTTCCCCGTCCGTGTTCGATACTTACACTGTGCTCTAGTCTGCATAGAAGCATCATATTGATGTAACAACCATCGAGGGGCTTGGCAATTGAGCAGTGAGCTGCTGAGCGACCCATCAATAGCGTCCTGCTTCCGAAACGACGGATCGCCGATCATTTAGAGTCTAGATTACAAAGGGGTTACTCGCCACAGAATTTAGACAGGAATTTGCTGCTTCCTTCATGGCCACTTCTAGTTGGTTCTTTCGTTGGAGCCTCTTGGAAATGGCACAAGTCAACGGCCGATTCGACAGCAGAGTAAGTTGGACCAATAAAGGGAAGACACTTCAAAGTGCAGCGTGTGCGCGAACCTTCGACATGTGTATCTCTAATCATGTAGGGACAACGACTCGCCCGTCTGAATTACTCGCGCGCAGCCAGTGACTGGCAAAGCAACGATCTAAGTACAAGGCTCCTTGGGCCGGACGTAAGCATCATGCCACCGTGACTGGCAGTACGGGAGCTGTAGAACAACAGTGTGCAGCCAAAGCTTATTTTCACAGACCAGAAGCCTATGTAAGTAAACTCGGCTGTGACCTGCAGTATGACTTCATATGCATGAGCCCAGGAACTTATTGGCTGTTACCAGCCGGTGTCGCTGAGTAGCACCGCCTCCCCGAGTTATGTAATTAGACGCCGGATTGCTGTTGAGCACCTCCCTACCGTCAAAAAAAAACTAGTAACTGCTGTGTACCTTCGATACAGAAGCTCACTGCCAGCATGGCCTGTATGTTATGGATGAGTTACCGGGGCCATCATGGGTCCTGATCGGACTGTATGTAGTATAAAAGTTCGCTTCCAACTCGGATGAGAGCTCACTTGACAAGCCGCTCACCATTCGATTCTACAACTTCTCCCCCACAAGACACTAAGCTCAGTATAGGCCTATTTCCCAGCAGCCATTGGCAAACTTTACATCACACGCTATGTTCATCCCTCAGGCCGTCACTTTCCTCAGCTCTTCCACCATGTCCACACTCCAACTCGACAAGCCAAGTTTTTCACTGGATACGTCAGGTGTAGCAAGTTTGCTGGGTGGGGATGATGCCGTATCTGCCATGGCCACAGTGCACATCTATGGAAACAGGCGTTGGCTAGGTTGGTACAACAACCCTGGGTCGTTCCAGATAGCCAAGCGGTTGCGCTCCCTTGCGAAGTTTACGTCCCCCCGTAGCTCCAAATGCAACTCCTCCCCAAAATCGGTACCCAAGAGCGGACAGATCGAACTCGAGCCTATGGCATTATTTGAATTGGACGATTCCAAGGGACCTAAGTTCCGTGCAGCACACTCGGGGACCGTCATGGAGGAGACGGGTTACCTGGCCAGGCTCCTCGTGAAAGAATGTGCCGCCTGGGACTCGGAGGGGAAAGTCGTGCCTGGAAGGAAAACACAGTCCGTGGGGATTACTATCGCCGATCTCGGTCGAGCCCCTCCTTCCGAGATGAAGCCTACACGTCGCAGCGCTCTTGCCATTCTCTTCGCTAGCAGCCCAATAGCGACAAGCATTGGCGCCTGTGCACTTTGTGCAGTATGCCAGGACTGGTACGCATCTTCGCTGATTCTAGTCGGCATTGTTGCAAGTGGTGCATCTTGCTTCGTCCTCGGCTCGGCGGATTTCATGTTCACACACCCTGAGCCCGCCAAAAGTTCTCCCGCTGGCGACGGAATTCTTAGCTCGGATAAGGACATTGTCCTATTGAAGGGAACGGAAGGCGCGGTCAACTCGATTACTCGCGGGAGGTTCACTCTTCGTTTCCCGAGCGAGGGCCACCATAATCTCGTCCGGTGGTGCTCTTTCCTCTTCTTCATTCAATCCATCACCCAGCTTCTCCTCATATCTCAGGCGTCGCTGTTTGGCCAGGTCATGTTCCTTATCTCGCTCGGCGTCTCTGCGTTTTATAATTCCTGCATTTCCTCGATGGACAAGGAAAAGATCCATCGGGAGATGTTGTTCGATGGAGTATTCGAGAATCCCAGGTTGACCAAGTACACGCTAGGCACACGCACGACCGCGGTAGTGTTCATGCTTCTGGTCTTGCAGCTCCAAGACCCATCCAAGCTTCTCGACGAGCTCCTTCCCAACGACACAAAGGTGTGGAAGCAGTGGAAGGCGACGATCTTGCAGCACCTGTGCCACCAAAGCGATACATCCTTCTTGTCTGAAAGCAAACTCTGTGACGTGGATGAGTTTACACAACAGGAGCAGGATCTGTTGGAACTTCTCTACGACGATGCGCGGGCCGCATACAGTGGTTACGTGGACTATCTCGGGGCCGATTCGCTTTGATATTTTATTTTATTTATTCTCTTCCCTCAGATCTCTGACATTCCTGTAGCCTTAGTCCCGATTTGTTTTGATATACCCGACTGGACAGTATTACTCGCGTCTATACCCGGTAGATTGTTGCTGCGTTGCTCTTGAAATTTTCAATTCTTGGACTTGTGACCTACTTGCAAATGTGTCTCAAATCGAGTCTTAACATGGTGATCAAAGTAAGACCTACTCCAGCTAGCTGTCGATCATCACCATCGTCCGCCGACTCGAGCATAAGTCCGTAATGATGTTCTGCACGTGCCGTGCGCTTTCATCCAATTGTGGCACCACCGATGGTTTAGAGTTACAGTGGGGCCGGTGCTTTCGGAGGGTTGGTTGGCCATCAAGGAGCTTTTTGAAAGATAAGAAACGAGAATACAGCAGCTGATAGACCCAATTCCTCGGCGCGCATGACGAACAAGTGACACACTCGACTGACCTCGAGTAACAATCAACTATAATATGTGGTTACAAAAAAAAGACAGGTCTTGATGGCGCAACCCTCTATTGAAAGTGTGCGACGTTGACCTGGCCTGCTCGCTCTTCGATAGCTAGGATGCACCTGCCTTAAAACCTCAGTTCCATCCCCCACGCGAACTCCCGTCCATGCCCGCTCGATTCCGTCAGCAACACTGTTCACATTGTCCTCGCGCTCCCCATCGACAACCTCTGGCACAACAAACGCACGGCCGAATGCCTTGTGGTTGGGGACGGAAAAGAGCGGAATAGAGAACCTCAAGAACGCTTCAACTTGTTTATGGACCGCGCCGTTGATTTGGGTTTGCGTCCGATCAAGCAAGTAGCATGTCATCTTGATAAAATTGGGAGACGGAGGCGCAACAATGCCCTCTGCCTTGGAAGCGACGAAGAGACGCGTGACACTGACGAGCTGAATTAGCAAGCTGTGGGTTGTCTACGTGACCAATAGTTACCTCGATGCTTCTTATTGTTGAAGGTCCGGACGAGCGGCCGGGCTTGAAGGAACATGGCTGGGACCAGCGGTGTTTGTAGCGTTCTGGATCGTCCCATTATCTATCCGGGAATCACCTAGGCCTCGCGACAGCGCTGCCAGACCACCGGAAAAGATGGATAAAGTTGCCTCTCGAACACTCGTGCGTGTCGGCTTGGGTGTTTTCCCGTCATTGAACCTCGTACTTTACAAACTGGGATAGAGTACTTGAGAATGGGAGGGCAGAAGAGAGGCAGGCGGCGGTCAAGCGGAATTCCCCCATTGGGTAACGGCTGCCGCACAAAGCTGTCCAATGCACAGCGAAGTGACCTCACCTGCTTTCTTTCTAGAAGTTCGTTCGAAGAAACATCCGTGCGTCATGTTCCGCACTGCCCCATACGAACGTATAAGAAGAGCTCATTGCATCGATGCGGACCCGACATTCACCTCCATTTCCATCGCCGCAAGGCAACAGACCATTCACTCGACATGTTCATCCCTCAGCCTGACCGTATTCCCATTTTACTCAATAGTTTCTCTTCGACCCTGCCTCATGTCCAACTCGACGAGCCACCGCGCTTTTCACTCGATATGTCTGGTGCAGCAGGCCTAGTGGGCGGAGATGACGCCGTGTCCGCTATGGCAGCAGTCCACCTCCACAAGAACAGGCGCTGGCTGGGTTGGTACAATAGCCCCGGGTCGTTCCAGATAGCCAAGCGGTTCAGGTCGTTGGCAAAAACTGAATCCACCCGCGGCAGCAGCCCATCCCAAGCGTTCTCCAACAGCATCCATGTCGACCCCGCGACGCTATGCGATTCAGAATCCGATGGTTGCGAGGGACCCAAGTTCCGGGCAGCCCACTCTGGAACTGTCATCGAGGACACGAGCTACCTGGCTACTCTTTTCATGGAGGAATGCGCCGCCTGGGATTCGGACGGAAAGGTGGTGCCGGGAAGGAGAACGCAGCCCGTCGGGATTACGATCGCTGATCTCGGTCAGGGCCGTGCCTCCGAGGTGAAGCTCACAGGTTGCAATTCCATCTCCCTCCTCTTCGCCAGTTTCCCTATTGCAACAAGCATTGGCATGTGTGCGCTCTGCGCGGTCTTCCAGGACTGGTATGCATCATCGTTAATCTTGGTCGGGATCGTTGCAAGCGGTGTATCCTGCCTCGTCCTCGGCTCCGCAGATTTCGTGTTCACCCATCCCGATCCCGCCAAAGGTTCTCCCGCTGGCGACGGAATCCTAAGCTCGGACAAGGATATCATTCTGTTAAAGGGAACAGAGAACGCAGTCAACTCGATCACTCGCGGGCGGTTCACACTTCATTTCGCGGGTGAAGGCCACTACAACCTCGTTCGGTGGTGCTCCATCCTTTTCTTCCTCCAATCCGTCACCCAGCTCCTCCTTATACCCCAAGCGTCGTTGTTTGGCCAGGTGATGTTCCTCATTTCGCTCGGCGCCTCCGCATTATACAATGTTTGGCTTTCTTCGTTGGACAAGGACAAGATCCATCGGAAACTCTTGTTTGAACAGGTGCTTGATAACCCTAGCGTGACCAAGTACATGCTCGGCACGCGTACTGCCGCAGTGGTGTTCATGCTTCTGGTTTTACAGCTCGAAGACCCGTCGGCGTTACTTGACGAACTCTTACCAAACGATACGAAGGTGTGGAAGCAGTGGAAGGCGACAATCTTGGAGCAGTTGCACCATGCAGGCGACAAACACTTCTTATCTGAAAGTAAGGTCGGGGATGTGGATGGACTTTCGCGGCGGGAGCAGGACCTGTTGGAGCTACTCTACGATGACGCGCGGGCGGCCTACACTGGGTACAGAGACTATCTGGGAGTTCATTTGTTGTGATTTTTTCCTCTTTTCCCGACCCTTCAACCCCAATGTCGTGTAGCATTAGCTTTGATTTACCCCAGCTATACCCGAGACGTACCTTTACATGATTCACATGTAGAAGTTGGTCATGTATGATTCATTGATTGACAATAGTGGCCTAGCCCACAGCATTTAGAAGAATATGTAGGTGCAAAAACAGTACGTCCGTTCCAATAATCCGTGGTGTACTGCCGTGCTCACAGGGTATGACACTGGGGTGCTCCCAGTTTCATGAAAGGACAGCCAAGTTGCAGAAAATGAGCCACATGATGCATCTAAGAACGCCAAGACCTTCCACTCGAGCAGACCGAGCGGCCTGGCCACCGTCGGAATCATCCTCGTCGGAAACAGGGCGCCAAATTCAACTATGTGAATCTTGCCCCATCTTGCGACAAACCAAAAGCAGTCGGATCCGCCTATCCGGCGTCCCTTGATGGTGAGATGACCTTGGGGGGTGGCGAGTAGAGAGCACGTTGTACAGACCTAGGTGACTGAAAGCAGGCTTGGCCAGTGACTGATCAAGGCTAGGTGCAATCCCGTCTACTGGCGCGAAAGTGATCCCGACGAGCTTCAGGTGCCGTACGAACATGTGATCTTCATCTTGGTCCGGATTCACCTGAGCGAAAGTGGGAACGGCGAGCGCGGAAAGATTCGGCATGTTTCCGGAACTCGGTTCAATGGAGCAGACACCTTTTAGATGACCCAGCGTCGTCTTCCGAAAGGCGGGCGAGAACGGCGGATCGTCCATGTCAACTTGAAGTTTTGTGACGTGTGTCAAGGGTATGGCGCAACAAACATCACTCACAATTCGGTGTTGGTTGGTCCCTAGTTGGCCCAAGGCGATCGCCAAATGGATGTCACGACAACGTGGAATATCGGCCCGTGAGTCCACGTATCTGTGAGGATACTCCGCGTAACTTATCGGCGATCTGGTTGGCTACTTTAGGCTATGCCACGAGTCAACAGGGATGTCTTCCTGAATCAAAACAAACACCAGACGTGAGAGTTAGTCGCATCCGACCTATCATACATCATCGTCGTACACGCCTTGACAAATTGCAGATAATACTCACATCTCAATACCACATCATCCTTCGTGAATTCGGGCGAGAGTTTGCTAAACATACCTTGACGTCAATCTATCAGTATAAAGCTTCGATAGTACTTGTCATTTCGATCTACCAATAATGTGGTGAAAGAAGGACAGCAATCATCGATGCATAATAAATGGTGACTGCTGATGAGAAGTAATAGCACACTCTAGGGTAAGTGGCACTATACAGCAATGAAAGCGAGAACAATGAAAGAAGGAAGTGGCATAGGTGACAGAAGTGAAAACTGATATGAAGTAATGCAAAGCTCGAAGCCAGGTGTCAGATAGGATATAAAACAATTGAAGAAACATTTTACTTGGCGGCATATTGAACGTAACCACCGTAAGCCGCTTGAGCGTCGCCGTACAGCGTCTTCAGTAAGGTCTGCTCTTGCTGGCTGAACCCCTCCAACTCCCAGTCTGCGTCAACAAACTCGAGTTTCTGCTTGTTAACGAGTCGTCGCAGCACCGTCTCCTTCCATTGCCTCCAAACCTTGGTATCATTTGGAAGGAGCTCATTCAGAAGCTTGGCTGGTTCCTCAGGTCGAAGGACAAGGAGGCTGAAGATCACCATGGTAGTGCGTGTGCCTAAGATATACTTGGTTAGGATCGGCTTCTCGAGGACATTGTTGACAAGGATGTCCCGTTGGATCTTTTCCTTGTCCAAGGATGATAACCACGAGTTATAAATCCAAGAGACACCGAGTGATGTGACAAACATGATTTGGCCGAACAGTGAACCTTGTGGAATAAGGAGTAGCTGGGCGATGAATTGGATGGTGAGGAGGACGGAGCACCAGCCGATGTTTTGATATTGAGGTTCGCTGGAGAAGTTGAGGGAGAATCTGCCGCGGGTGATAGAGTTTACAGCACCCTCTGCGCCCTTGAGTAAGACGATCTCCTTGTCCGAACTAAGAATGCCATCGCCAGGAGGTGATCCTTTGGCAGGATCAGGATGAGTGAACGTGAACTGCCCCGAGCCGATAACGAGACAAGAAATCCCACTTGTGACGATGCCCAGGAGAATCATCGAGAACGAGTACCAGTCTTTGAAAACGGCACACGCGACGCAGGTCCCGATGCTGACGGAGATTGGAATGCTGGCAAAGATGGGGGAGTAAGCGTTGATGCGTTTGGGGTACATCTGAGGCGCGGGGACATGGTCGAGTTCGACGATCGTGACTCCAACAGCCTGAGTTTTTCTTCCCTCCATGACCTTTCCTTCCAAAGATCCACACTCCTTCATGAAGAGAGCGGCCAAGTGTCCAGTCTCTTCAATGATAGTCCCCGAGTGGGCAGCCCTAAACTTGGGGCCCTTCCAGCCATCCAGCTCGAATAACGTGGCAGGGTCAGTATGGACACCGGGGAAAAAGCCGTCAAAGAATCTTGACTGTGCCAGAAGGCCATATCGCTTAGCAATCTGATATGACCCAGGAGTATTATACCACCCGAACCAGCGCCTGTTCTCGTACACATGAACCGTGGCCATGGCAGAAACCGCCTCATCTCCACCAAAAACACCAGCAACGCCAGATGTGTCGAGGGTGAAGTTGGACTTGTCAAGTGACAGAGTGGGAGTCACCATTGAGCGGCGACTGAAGATGCTTGGAATGTACATGTGAGCTCAGGTCGAATGGAGAACACAAGGGCGTACAACACGATGGTTGATCCCACGGAATTCATAATTACTAAAGGGCCTAACTTCGAAACAGCGAAGGGGGTTGAGTTTCAATTTGAACACGAGGCACCCCAAGAGTGTTAGATAAGAAAGGATGCTTGAGGATGAGTCGTCCTTTATATATTCCACATAAGCCGCCAGCTCCAACTCTGACGTCGTGTGGCCAATGGCAAGTTAGAGGGGTGGCTGGTGGCCGCATTGGCAAGGGCTTTCGATGATGTCAATGGCCCGGATATTATGCAATAATGCTTTCAAGTTCTCCGCCGCTCAAGGAAGTTCGGACCGACATTTATTCGTGTGTCGATGTATGTCCAATTGAATAACATCCATCGGAGGCCTGTACGACCTGAACTCAAGAATGTGGACGTGGTTCTTTGTGTCCTACTACGACACTGGATGCCGCTCCAACTGGCTTGCTGTAGATCATCCGGGTCACATAATGTTGCCGTTACTCCCCTTGGCTGTGGAGCTCAGTGTTTGAAAAGCCACGGGCTAGCCCGTGGCTAGCCAAAAAGCCATGTGTGGCACCGCCAAAGCCATCACCATGGCGGATGGCATTCCCAGGGTATTGCAAAGAGTGTGATTGGCTGTTCGGTCATTGAAATTTCATGGATGCGACGTAAGCTCTGTGCTAAGCGACACCGGCAGTCATCAAGGCCTTCTGCGTTCATGTATACTAATTCAAACGATTCCAACGTTTCGTCAACAGACCCTCAGCATTTTATAATCATGGATCAACTGAACATTTGGATCTGTCTACTTCGTGTTCGAAAAATCGGACAACTCAGGGCGTCTTTTTGCCATGGGTTAGATGAAATCACGGCTTCCATCAAGTCGTGAGCACTTTTTCAGTGATTGCAAGTGACCTGGACTCATCATTGGTGTTCAACCTCCCCTCGACGGTAGTCTGTCGCATGAATCTCAGCCGGTACGCCAGCCCGAACGAGAAACTGCATGATCATGACACTCAGCAAGCCTGTCCCTGCACAAGCGCGAACTCCCTACGAGCGCCGAATGGGCACCCATACTCGAGGTACCCAGTGCTCGCAAACCACTCTTGGTGTCTACAAAGCCAGCTTAACTCACATAAGACTCATTCAAATTGAGACTGTGTGGTTTCCGTCACTTTCGAGGCAAGGTGATGCGTCTGTTCGAAGCGTTCGCGCGAGTTTGTTTTCTGCACGTAGTCATCACAAAGATCTCTGTTCTCAGTTCAGCCACATCCCATGTGTTGAGGTCCAAGGTGTGAACAGTGCTCGTTTTTTAAAGGTGAAGGAGGCCGATTGGTGATTCCCAATGGCGAAGAGCTATGTAGCAAGACTTCCAGACACCGAGAAATTATGAACTGTGATAACGCATAGAATCAGCCGTGATAAGCCCACGCGAACATCTATGACTGTGGGAACGCCACCGCCATGCTGGTCGGCCATGGCTTTTCCATGGGCTCGCCACCGCCCGTGGCATATGGCGGAGTGTGGCCCCCCATGGCTTTTCAAACACTGCAGTGTCGCCACCGGGGATCTATCAGGATACGTTATGTACGTAACCGGAGTCCAAGTCGCCGCTAGCCCGAGACTAAGTTGGGTCTCTCAGCAATATTAATGCATTCGCGGTATGGAAACAAGCAGGATCTTGTGCCCCTCTCAAAATCGCAAATGCCACTAGGGACCGGTCTCCGCATATATAGTCTCGCACTTCACGTGATGAAGAAAATCAAGTCACGTGTGTGTGAGCGCGCCCACTTGATAGAATGATCCAGTGAGTATGTATAATATTTGGCGTAATTGTTTGGCTCTTAAAATCGAATTCCCGGTCTTCACCATTCACTATTTAATCCCGGGCTGCTCATTTTTCTTCCTCACTCCTTCAAGACTCGACGCCTTGTTTTCTCCAGCGCAAAGCCGGTTACTTTGGCTTTTTGTCACGAAGGCTTAACGCCGTCTCACGCACGCACGCACGCACGCACGCACCCTACACTCGCTCCCAAAGAATTAGTCAAGAATTAGCCACGTTCATGATGATTCCATTCGTCTTCACCATTGCGCTCAGTTTTATTTCATTTTTAGCTTCAGCCTTTGTCATCCTTCGCATAGTGATTCCTATCTTACCTCCCCACCCTTTAAGTCGGCGAGTAGCTCCGGTACGTTTATGCTGTGATCCCGGAACTTGATATTGAAATACCGTGTACAGTCCGAGTTTGGGCTTCCCAACTACAACTTCCGTTCGCTTTCACCGGCGGACAAGACCCATCTTTGGCTCGCCTCGCTTGACCTCTTGGCTCTATGCGTATTCATTTGGCAAGCGGCGTCGGAATACTCTGGCGGAGCAACTGGTTTTGCTGACGCCAGGGATATCGCCGCATCGGCCAGGCTCTGGTTCGCCTTAACAATCAGACAGACATGCCTCCTGGTCATTTCTGGATTAACGCTCATCCATATCCGCATAGGCTGCTCTGTATCATTTGGTCGCAAACATTGGATGATATGGGTCCCCACATTATTCCTCGTGTCGATATCTACTACGCTGGCTGCTATCCTTGCGGGAGCAGGCGTGAGGAGTTTGTTTACTGGCGCTGTTGCTTATTCAGCGACAACATCTGTTCTCAGTAGCGCAGCTTTGGGTGGCCTGGTGTATACCCTATTCGTTATCAAACGCAACCTTGCTGCCCTGGACGAACTCACGGATGCGTGGCCCCCCGTGAAGGAGGTCGAAGAGAAACGTCGGCCGTCTTTCGCTACGGAAGACATCGATGGTCTTCGCGAAGGCAGCTCTTGGCTTACCTCTGATGCTGGATCTTCCCGTCGGGAGAGTGTGTCAAATTGGTCATTTTCTACTCACCATACTCGACAAGGGTCTATGCGTTCCATGCGACTCAGTCCTGCTGCACCCCAGCCTTCTGTGCAGTCCAAGTTGCCGTACTGGTTTGATAAGTCTTCTTCCGGTACTGATCCTATCCCTCCTGTGCCTCCGCTTCCGTCAGTCTATCGTGGAGGCACTCTACCGACTAGTACCGTAGCCAACGATCATGATCCATTCCGCCGCGCTATCCCGAGCCGTCCCCGTTTAGGATCTCAAAGTTCATGGCTGGCCTCGCCGTCTGTCTCGCAAGTAACTCTATC
>JBBPUA010000761.1:0-12671 GCA_038094355.1 Afroboletus lepidellus | reverse complement strand
CTGCAGCATTAAAATTAAATATTATCAGGGCCTTTAGAATCAGTTCATATCATATTTACTAATCTGATTACATTTCGAGCTACATTTAGAGGGACTTATAATATTGGAAATCCCGGTGTGTTAGCCTATATATTCTAAGCCCTCCGGCATGCAGTTCTCTTGCTGCTCCCGAGACCTCAGAAACAATGGTAAACCTTGCCTCCCGCGAATGTACGCAAACGTCCACCGGCCTTGTCGGCGCCACCTGTGTCGCGCTCGGCGCACTCTACACAGCCCTCAAACTCACCCGACTCACCCGTGATCGACTCAAGACGACTGATCTCCGGGGGCCTCCAAATCCCTCGTTTGTCTGGGGTATTAGCAAAACGGTCCTCTCGTCTCCAGATTCTGGGAAACTGTACGAGGACTGGGCGGAGGAATATGGCAGTGTGTACGAGGTGCCTCTGCCATTAGGGGGAAGAAAGGTGGTCCTGTGCGATCCGAAAGCCATCGCCCATCTTTTCGGAGGAGAGCCGTGGACATATACGTTGACTCCTTTGGGAGAGATTGGTGCGGTGAACCTCGTAAGCAGAAGTTTTGGTATAACCTGGTCATGACGAGCGTGCTGATCACAATCGGGCAGGTAGGCAAGAACAGCATATTGACTGCAAGAAGGGAAGGTCACCGTAGGTTCGCATCCAGCTCATTTCTTCGAACCTAAGCTCAACGCTGACAAAATCCGAGATAGACAACGCAAGATTCTGACTCCCGGATTCAGCAACGCTGCAATCCGCAATTTGACTTCCGTGTTCTATGATTCAGCTTACAAGGTCTGCGTCGGACATGCAACATGTTGAACATTTTCTAACGAGTATACGCAGGTCAAAGGCATCTGGGACTCACTAGTCGAAGAAAATGGCGGAAGCACCATGATCGAAGTCCAAAATTGGTATGCAATGAATGCGTATTTCACTTAGGACTCACCTAACGCGGAAAACAGGATGAATCATGTCTCGTATGCAGGCGCCCCTGTCCTTGACGATCATGACGTCTGACCAAATCTGGTTTCTAGTCTCGACACAATTGGGATAGCTGGGTTTTCTCATCATTTTGGCTCCCTGGATGGTGTACCGACCTCTGTGAAGGAGATCTTCGACTCCCTTGCAGTCACAGGCAGGTCCATTAACAGGTTCCTCTTTATGCTCGTGCAGGCATTCCCGTGGTTACTGAAACTACCGATGCCACGCACAAAGCTCATAAAGAAGTTGAACGACACGATGGGTGATATCTCAAATGAGTTGCTTGCGAAATCGCGGAAAGAGAAGCAGGCTGGTACCTTGGGAGAGAGAGAAGAAAAGTCTATCCTTGGACTCCTACGTACGCCTGCGTGCCCTCTGAGGTTTGGTTGATTGACTCGGACATTTAGTCAAGGCTGAAAACCAAGAGGGCCAGCTCCATTTGACGCCTGAGGAGGTGACGGCACAGGCATGCATTGGGGTGTTAACTCCGTTGAAATCCTAACAAGTGATCACACACAGGCCAAAGTTTTACTTGTTGCTGGATATGAGACCACGTCCAGTAAGCTCGTCTATTCCCTAAAGCAAGCTATGCTCACGGTCTTTGTTATTGCGTACCAGTTAGTTTGACGGTGCGATAGTTCCCTTGCAAAATTGTTTCACCATTAACATGTTGATCATCAGTGGGCTTTGATCGAACTCTCCAGAAACATGGATATCCAAACAAAGCTGCGAAAGGAACTTCTCGCATTCGGGGCTGATCCTACCTTCGACCAGCTCTCCAACAATCTTCCATACCTCGATGCGGTGGTACACGAGACCCTTCGCATACATGCGCCCCTCCTTGACTTCACGCGCATGGTGAGTATCAAGCCCAATACACGTTCGCACGAGGTCTGACCAATCGAACAGGCCACCACGGACGATGTGATTCCATTGAGCAAGCCCGTACGCACGCGATCCGGGAATCTCGTCGACCACGTGTCGATCGTCAAAGGGACGTACTTCTCTGTTTCTGTGCCCTCCATGAATCGTTCGACGGCGCTCTGGGGACCCGATGCCAAAACGTTCCAACCTGAGCGCTGGATCGGGGAGGCCGGTATTCCGGCGGGTGCCAAGGAGATCCAGGGCCACCGGCACCTGTTAACGTTTATCGATGGCCCAAGAACGTGTCTCGGGAAAGGGTTTGCGATTGCCGAGTTCAAGGTGAGTCCCGTGTGCCACCGCGTTGCGGGATACGCTGACAAATAGGTAGATTGTGCTTGCGGTGCTCGTGAAACACTTTGTGTTTGAGCTGCGAGATGGACCAGGTACGGAGATCGAGATGGCGAGGGGCCTTTTGCCAAGGCCGAAGGTGACCGGGGAGGAGGGTACTGCGGTGCCCTTGCGAGTGAGGCGGTTCGAGTGAGATCTCTGGATCTGCATGAATGCGCCCTACATTAGTTCATGTTCTCACGCAAAGCAGGATATGCACAAGTCCCCATTGATAGACTTTTAAACCTAAGCATGGAGTTTTGACAATAGCCTTTCGGGCCCTGAGGCAGGACAGGAAAATGTATTTGTCCCAGTCACAGCAACAGACCTTCAGTATAAAAGTAAACCACCCATACAAGTTCAAGATCCTCATCTCTAGTCGGCGGACACCGCTCGAAGAACAAGGACGGGAAGCCCGTCTTGGGGGTATTGGTAGTACCCCTCCTTCACGCGGTCTTGTTCGCTATTCCTTGGACGAGGCCAACGAGGCCGCTTCGCGGGATGGATGGGAGAGGGGTATAACAACTACCTTTGTGAACTTGAAGCCCATGTGCCGATTCACCTTTACCACCATTTCCTCGCCACTGGAGTCGTTCTCGTCGAGGAGTGTCATTTGCACGTCACTCACCGTCTGTGTGCTGATGCCACTCTTGCTTGCATACGCCAGAGTCACTACACCACCCGCTCCGTGAGACGGGCCATTCGCCGAAGATTTTGACCACAAACCGCGTTCAAAACCTGCATGCTCGCCAAAAAAAAAAAACGACATACATTAGGTTTGAGATGAGCTGATATGCTGTTGGTCACCAGAATTCGAGGTTGGGTGGCAAGGACACGCTGTGTGATACATCGATAAGGTCCCAGTATCAGAGGATGAACGGCATACCGAGAACGTGGCGGCCAACATGGGAAGGTTTAAATCCCAATTCTTTGTGGAACCTGCCGTCCTGGATCGACAAGACGTCTTTGATGGACAACAAAGGTCTCTCGATCTACTTCACCCCATCCTCCTGCAGTTCGTTTACACGCAAGAGACGTTTGACTGAAACAAGCGCTTCCGAGTCGACGTTGCTTGGCTAAACTAGACAAAAAAAAAGTGAACGAAGCGACATGTCGCGGATCCAGACTGTCACATACCATCGCACGGGAGAATTGGAGAAGCATGGAAGTAAATATGGTAAGCGGCTTTGTCGAGAATACCAAGGCTGTCGCAAAGAGCTGAACGATAGCCGGATGATCGATGGCCCCAAAGGATTAGCATCGTGTCAGATCCCTGAGAGCTCATAGTCATCGACTCTCAAATTGTAGATGTATCAGACCCAAAGGATGATCACTGCGAGTGCCGACGACAGAACCTACCGAGCCAGACTGAGCGATTCGCGTTCGTTCGTTCGAGGTAGTACGAGATACACTCGAAAATCCATCGTAACACGTCCACCACGCATATCCTCTCCAACGCCTTCGCGAACGCAAAGTTCTATTCGCTTGTAGCCCTGGATACGTTGATCCAAGTGACGGTCCCAAACTTGGTCAGGTGCCATTATAGGCCGCCGAGGCACGAGGCTTCCTTCCGTGCACTGGCATGAGTAAGCGAAGTGGTGCGCCTCTTTGCTCGGAGGAGAACAATGAAGCGCTCCGTGAAGCCATTCTTGCATTTCCGTCGATAGCTCGCAACCTGGCTGAGATTTCAGCGACTGAATTATCGTCCGAGTGGGGTACATACAATTACTACTAATTCAATATGCTGCGTCCCTCTCGCTACACTCTCCTAACCAATAGAGGCACCCGTGATCCCTCTTCGCCTAGCACTTTGGGGCGCAGTAGAATTCCACCAGTAAACCCGAGCTTTGCCTGTGGGTCCTGGAATTCGAACCTGAAATTTCGTACCAGAACCGAGAGTACGGCCTAGCAACACCAGATCAGCCACAAACCCAATTGGATGCGCCAGACGTACCTTGAGCTCGCCGAGCGCAAATCCTTTTCCCAGACACGTTCGAGGGCCATCAGCGAATGTCAATATGTGCTTCTGCCCCTGTATTTCCTTTGCTTGCTGCGGGATACCGTCCGCTCGGAGCCAACGCGACGGCTTGAATTCTTTCGCATCGGGTCCCCATATTGCCTTGGATCGGTTGATAGATGCAATGGGCGCCGTCACGACTGCACCGCTTGGAATCGAGATGTGGGTAACTGGGTCCGGCGAGTACGGTGTGACAATGGGATTGCTCAGGGGGATTATGTCGTCTTCGGTGGCCTAGTCATGAGAATGAGGTGGATGCTCAGAAAATTCGATTGCGACATACTATACGGGTCGTTTCCCACACCAGAGCATGCAGACGCAAGGTTTCGTGAACTATTGCATCGAGGTAAGGAAGGCCGTTCGTCAACTGGTCCCATGTTGGGTCTTCATTGAGCTGCCAAAGTTCCTCGCGCAGTTTGCTTTGCACGTCTTGGTGTTTGCTTAGTTCAATAAGTGCCCACTGAACGCAGGGATATGGAATCGGAGGAACAAGGCGAGCGGGAAAGGTGCGTACCGTCAAACTAACTAACCATAATCAATGCGTGAACAGATGTGCAAGAGGAATACTCACTTGCTGTCGTGTCGTAGCCCGCAAGAAGGAGACCCCGTATCTGTATCACGGATGTTAGTCATTTGTCCAGTAGTTTGTTGTGCGCACTTACCTGCACGACAACCTCATCAAATGACAAATGTTGGGCCGAATCAGTGTTCTCTGCTCTGACTAGCGCATCCCGTCACTTCGGTCTGTCAAACAATCATCCAAGACACTCACTCAAGAGACCGATGAGGGATTTGTCCTGCTCATCCTCTACGACACCCTCCTTCTCTTTCTTTGTCTTTGCAAACAATTGCGCAGAAATGGCAGTCGTGCTATCAAGCAACATCTTCGACAGTTTAGATCGAGCATTTGGCAGCCTCAAGAACCAAGGAAATAGATGAGCCAATGCAAAAAGATAATCGAACACCGGGGATGGTTGACTATTGCTCATTTCTTCAAAAGCAGTTGTGACAACCGATTTCTCGCCTTTGAGAGAGCCAAAGTCATGTGAAAACCCAGCAATACCTATTGTGTCGAGACTGCAAGTCGTTTTAGACGCAAATATTTAGATGTAAATGGTGAACTTACGAGATGTGGTTCATCCTTGTTACACATACATTAGATCGGTATCAAACAGTTATTGAATAATACATACCATTCCTGAACTTCAATAGTTGCTCCGTCCGGATTGTCCTGAAGAAGGTCGTCCCAGACAACTTTGGTCTGCATCCATGAGTTACAGTGTGATTGAGGATTAGAGACAGAAGGCCTACCTTGTACGCCGAGTCATAGAAAATTGGCAACAATCTTCGAATAGCAGCAATACTGAATCCGGGACTGAGAGATTTTCGTAGGCTACGCGCAAAATCAACGACGCTTCCTAGAATCACCGCGAGACAGACCGTTTGTGTACATCTCCATATGACGAGAACAGGCTACCCTTCCCATTCTGTCGCAGATCAATACGCAGCCCATCAAACGCAGTCATGAGAAACGCACTAGAAGGTCGATGAGAAACTTTGCGAGTGGCGGCATCGCATACGTCGTGGTTTCTTTGGCATAAAAATGAGCAATTGCTTTGGGATCGCACAGAATAGTGCGCGTGGTTCCAAGGACGGAGGGGATTTGGTATACGGGGCCGTATTTCTCGGCCCAGTCTTCGTAGATTTCTGGGCTGTCAGGGAACAGGAAAAACTCGGGGTAGCCTAGGATAGGATTCTTGGAAGGAGGCCCATTGAGACGCGTCGTTCTGGTGCGATGGTAGGCAGTTCGGGCCAGACGAATCAGCACCCAAGTCAGGAAAGAGACGGCAAACACGTTCAAGACGCGGAAAGAGCCACTGAACATCACGTTCGGGAGCGTACTCGGAAACATGGTGAAATGGGGTTTGGTTAGGGCAACTTCGAGTCCACAGCACACTTATATAGTAACGGACCAGTGTCCGGCTCCATGCGTCTGATGAGCGAGTCAGCAGACATCGGTCACCAGGGATGACTCACTCGAGCTGCATGGCTCGTACAATAAACCCAAAAGCGTTAATCAGAAACTAGTGCACCGGAATCGCTGCGCAGTTCTCATTTTGCGCTAATAGAACGCGATTCGGCTCGGGTGATTCTTCTCTCTGGTTAGCTCTTGTCACGCATGTATATTCAGTGCTCGAGCTACATTTAGAGGGACTTATAATGTTGGAAATCGAACAGGGAGGAGAACGAGATTGGAGACACTGCAAAACTGACCAAGGCTCGCAACGACCGAATCACTGCACCCACCACGGATCCGATGATAATGTGCAGGCGAGGAAGAGAAGAAAAAACAGCCCCCACAGCTCACGATGAGGACGGTCTGAGGAAGAAGGGTAATACCGTAAAGTCAAGGATAAAGACGACCTCGACACAAGTGCGTTGTATCAATGTTGACTCCTGCAACGCCCCAGGTATCCAGACCTTTAACAGATCGCGCAGAGTACCTCCACCGACATCACGCCACGAAATTCATCAGTTTCAAGTCTTGATCCAGTAAACGAGGTTGGGCAACGTGACTGGAGGGCTTACTCTCTACTCACGGGAACTCTGGGACCAGGTCATCTTTTCGATCGTTCATTTACTCTAATAGATATGCCTTCCACAATCCCGCGTTTCGTGGTGTCCCACTGTCGAGTTTTCTCGCCTTTCCTTCCACGCAGCTGGTCCGTACTGCGGTGGCCAACTGTCTACATGTTGTCTTATACTTACCACGCTCACCGCACTCATTCGCACTAAGCGCCCCTGCCAACCAAATAATGTGATGGAACCAACACGCGTCGTCACCATTGGTCGAGTGACGAACTACACTCTGTCAGCGTCGAGCTGGACAACATCGGTCGGCGCGTCGACGGTCTCGCTACGCGCATCGAGGACGTCGCGTGCGCATCGAGGACGTCGCGTGCGCATTCTTGTTCAAAAGGATACCATTGCGAATGCTGTTGATCTCGGTTATGGTGCCGTCCTCATCAGGATCCCGACTGCGAGATGAAGTATAGGTACGGATATACTGCTACTATGTGAGTGAGAATGAATGGCAGAAAAGAAAGGCACACATTGTCCCCTTTGCCATGAGGTATGAAGTGCACTGCATCACATTGGACCAGCTGCATGCATGGTGCCAGAACAGTGTCGGTCCCGTTCTATCATGTCGCTGCGGAATGCTGCCCTCTGAAGTGTCGCCGCACTGGAAGTGATACAGGAGCGCTCGATAGCGGGGTCCATAGGAAAGATCCTTTGCCTCTCGGCGTTGCTGGTGTGATAGTAGACTCTGATGGGAGATCACTGTCGTAGTCCATTTCACCAGGTGCGAAAGCACTGAACGAAAGGTCGCCTTCCGCGCCAAGGACGACTCCAATCGCATAGCGAAGCTATTTGAATGGCGTTCGTGCGAACTGCAGTCTGGTGAAGTTGTCGAGTGGGAAAGCAAGACAATGAACCCATTCCCATCCTCCTTTGCGAGGGAACATTGCGTGGACGTCATGTTTGGGGCTTCAATTGTTTGTTTGTTTGTGGAGCACTCGTGGAGTTTTCCGAAATGAGCACCGCCGCTGAGCGAAGCAAGTCTCATAGAGCCTTTGATCGATTAATAGACGCAATGGGCGCCGTCACGATTGTGCCGCTTGGAATTGAGACGTGGGTAACCGGGTTCGATGAGTACGGCGTAACAACGGGACTACTCAAAGGGATTACGTCGTCTTCGGTGGCCTAGTCATGGAAATGAGGAAAACAAAACGTAGAAGATTCGGCTGCCACATACTATGCGTGTCGTTTCCCAGATAAGAGCATGTAAACGCAAGGTTTCATGAACTACCGCATCAAGGTAAGGAAGACCGTTCGTTAACTGGTCCCATGTTGGGTCTCCATCGAGTTGGCAGAGTTCCTCGCGTAGTTTGTTTTGTGCGTTTTGATGTTTGCTTAGTTCAATGAGTGCCCACTGGATGCAGTGATATCGGGTTAGAGGAACTAGATAGGCGAGAAATGGTATCGTATACGTACAGTGAGGCTAACTGAACAGAGTTAATGCGTGAACAAACGGGCAACGAGTATGCTTACTTGATGTTGTGTCGTAGCCAGCAAAAAGGAGGACCCGCATCTGCAGCGCGCAAATTGGTTATTTGTCCCGTGGTTTGTCGTCCGCACCTACCTGCGTGACAACCTCCTCAAATGTCAAGTGTTGTGCCGAGGCAGTGCTCTCCGCCTTGACTAGCCCAGACCGTCACTGTAGTCCACCAGACAATCATCCAAAAAGACTCACTCAAGAGACTGATGAGGGATTTGTCCTGCTCTTCCTCGACGAGGCCCTCCTCCTTCTCTTTCTTCGTCTTTGCGAACAATTGAGTAGAAATGGCACTCGCGCTATCGAGCAACATCTTTGACAATTTCGATCGAGGATTTGGTAGCCTCAAGAGCCAAGGAAATAGATGTGCCAGGGCGAAAAGATAATCGAAGATCGCGGACGGTTGAGTGTTGCTCATTTCTTCGAAAGTAGTGGCGACAACCGATTTCTCGCCTTTGAGAGAACCAAAGTCATGTGAGAACCCTGAAATGCCTATCGTATCAAGGCTGCAAGTCGTTTTAGACGCAAAGATGTAGACATAGATAGGAGACGTACGATATATGGCCTATCCTTGTTGCATGTACATCAGGGATCGGCATCGAACGATCAATGTTGAGTATCACGTACCATTCCTGAACTTCAATGGTTGCTCCATCTGGACTATCCTGAAGGAGGTCGTCCCAGACAGCTTTGGCCTGCATCCACGAGTTGCAGTGCGACTGACGATGATAGGGAAGAGGCCTACCTTGTACGCCGAGTCATAGAAAATCGGCAACAGCCTTCGAATGGCAGTAATGGCGAATCCGGGACTCAGAGACTTTCGTAGACTACGCAAATGGTCAACAGGGTCTCCTAAATCAATCGCGAGAGCAGGCAGACCGTTTGTGTACATCCCCGTATGACGTCATTAGACTACCCTTTCCAAGCTACCACGGATCAACGCACAGCCTATCAAACGGGGTTATAAAGAACGCACCACGGGGTCGATGAGAAAACTTGCGAGCGGCGTCGTCGTGTACGTCGTGGTCTCTTTGGCATAAAAGTGAGCGATCGCTTTTGGATCACACAGGATCGTGCGAGTGGTCCCTAGGACCGAAGGGATCTGGTATACAGGTCCGTATTTCTCTGCCCAATCTTCGTAGACTTCTGGGCTGTCTGGGGCCAAGAAAAGCTCTGGATAGCCTAGGATAGGGTTCTTGGAAGGAGGTCCGTTGAGGCGCGTCGGTCGAGGGCGACGGCGGGCGGTTCGGGCCAGTCGGATGAGTGTCCAAGTCAAGAAAGAGACGGCAAACACGTCCAAGACGCGGAATGAGACACCGAAGCTCACGTTCGGGAGTGTACTCGGAAACATGATGGAATAATTTGCAGCAATTCGGGGCTCACAGAGCACTTATTCTTTTGGTCTGGTCGGTGAACATTGCGAAACCGGGCTCGCACAATGGCGACGCCGCGACGGATCAGAAATTGCGAGTCATTGCAAAACCTGTGCGCCAGAGGCTGCGCAGTTCCCATTCAGTGTGATGTCGGAAGTGGAACATACCGACGAGCGGTGCCCTTTCCTTTGATTGGCTCCGTCATCACCACAATCAAATGAACGGATAAGTGTGCCATGGCACCGAGACTGAGCAAACGCCAGCAACGAGAGCAGGAAGAGCTTCTCGCGCTCGCTAGCACGAAACCCTCCCACGCATCCCCAGACACCGATCCACATGCATCCACCGAGGAAGAGTCGGCCGCGCCCGCCAAGACGGGTTTCGCAGCGGTAAGTCTCGCTCTGGAGGTCGATGGGCGTCGATCGTGACGATGAACCCAGCTTTTCACGCCAGATGACGAACAAGAAGAGGAGGAGAGCGAGGGTGAAGACACCATGAAACCGACCAAGGCCCGCAAGGTACGCGGCCGAATCACTGCGTACGCGGCCCACCTGACGACTGTGTACAGGCGAGGAAGAAGAAGAAAAAGGTAGCCTCCGCAGCTCACGACGAGGACAGTCCGAGTGCCGCTCAGCCTGGTCCGAAGAAGAGCAAAGGCAAGGACAAGAAGAAAGAGGAGAAAAATGACCTCGACTTGGCCCTCGAGGAGCTTTCTATCAAGTGCGTCTTGGCGATGATGCCAGTCCCCACCATTAACTCATGCAACGCCCCAGGTATCCAGATCTTCGACAAATCGCGCAGAGCACCTCTACCGATACTCGTGCCACGAAACTTTCCGCCCTTTTCTCCGTCTCTGTCGCTCACCTCGATGCCGAGACCGAGCTCAAAAAGTTCTTTGGCTCCAAGGCTGTCTCGGCTGCCCAGGCTGCCACGTCTACCCCGTCTCCCAAACGACGTCGTGGAGTACAACTGCAGACCCAGCGTTCCCAGCTGACACGCCCACAATCTTCCTGGGGTATGACCAAACAAAGGGAGGGTCTGTCGGCACGACCACTAACAGAAGAGGAAACAAGTAGGAAAGTGATCCAAGCGCCGGTCGGTCCAGGAAGGTGGTGGACGGTAGAATATAGCAAGCGTTACAAGGGCATCACCAAGACGTTCATGCAGGCCGTCATGACCGGGAGTACGTGCATATATGCGTCGCGATTGGCTTGTCCTCATAACAAAGGCTTGTCTAGACCCCGAAACATTGTGGCAGGTTCTACAGCGAATGCCTTGGCATGCAGATACGCTACTCCAGCTTGCAGAAGTTTATCGACATCGTGAAGGTCCGTCGATCTAGTCTTTTCGAGGTTTTTTTCCCACTCACACCCTCCTTCAGAGTATAGTCAGGCTGTGGACTATGTTTCTCGGGCGCTTTATGCCTACGAGCGCGCATTTCTTGGCGCATTCAGTTTTACCAGCGGAAACAATAGACTGGATTTCGACCGAGTGGAGAATCGTCCGTTCTTCCTCGCGATCCACCGGCAAGTCATGTGAGCGAATTCCACATTATTATAACAAGTACTCACGCCCGCATTCAGAGACCTACAACGTCGCGGCTGTCCTCGGACCGCATTTGAACACGCGAGGCTGCTCATATCTCTTGATCCTCTGTCGGATCCCCACGGCGTCTGCCTACATCTTGACTACCTGTGCGTGAAGGCGGGCATGAGTGATTGGTTGTTGGACGTATGGTCGGTTTACCGAGGCACGTCTTATGAAGGTTCGGCCGAGTACATGGACCCTAGTGTGTTACCTGGCTGGTCATACGCACGAGCCTTGATTCTGAGAATGAAGGAAAAGGAGAAGAAGGCGCGGGGGGAGGTACCAGCACTGTCTTAGTCTTGGTTCGCGTCTGATCATTCTCCCGTTAGGATTTCAGGGAGGAGAGTACAGAAGCACTCCGTGAAGCCATTCTTGCATTTCCGTCGATTGTTCCCCTTCTGGCCGATAAATGCGAGATATCGCTCTCTGCAGATGTGCGTGGCCACAAGGCATTCCGTATTCATACGGATGGAATGTACGTCCAGATTTTGGTGGCTCCTCAAAGGCTAACGATATCTCAGTGGTTTGTCTCCCGAGGAAACCATCCTCCATCTCCTTTCTCATCTCTATGCGCAACGTTCCTCTCCTCTCTGGAAATCCTCCGGACACGCCTCGTGGCTTTCGAGCACGTCCAACTCTCTTCTCTTGACACTTTCCGCTCAACGCAAGCACCCAACCCGCAATCGATTCCTGCAGACCTTCTCGTCACTGACACTGCGCCACTCGATCTACCGCCACGTCTTCGTCCTCGAACAAACCCACGCCCAACCCCAACACCGCACACTGACCGCCTTTGTCCCGCCTGATGTCGCCCAAGGCAGACACCTCGCCTGTGACCCACTTCCTCCGCCTAGCGCCGTCTCGGTCTACGACGCCACCTTCTTCGCGGGCTCCGAGGACCCCTTCGCCACCGGACCCCGCACACGACGACGTACCCACGCCGAAGACCGCCTCCTCGCTCGCTTGATCCCCGACGGTGCCGTCCGGGCCCAGATCATCGCGCTGTACGAGCAGAGCCCGTGGATCGCGGCGCAGGTTCCGGGCGGGGTCGTCGCGTTCGTGCAGATGGTGGTCGACATGCCCGAGGAGGCGCTCGAGGAGTTGATGTTGGGCGCTGAGATGATGCGCGAGGCGGGCGTCCAGCCTGGGTTGGCGGATCGGGGGGTGATGCCGGGGGAGCTGTTGGATGAAGAGGAGGATGTCGAGGTGTTTTGGGAGGCGGAGGGTGGCGGTGGCGAGGCGGGTGATGTCCAGGCGGGTGGAAGAGCGGAGGTGGAGCAAGAAGAGGAAGACGAGGAGGAGGACGGGGCAGACGTCACGGTGAGTTT
>JBBPUA010000760.1:0-12689 GCA_038094355.1 Afroboletus lepidellus | reverse complement strand
CGATCCGATGATCGCGTGATGAACCACATGGTGGCGACGAAGTCCCGATGGGTGCTCGAAAGGGCTCCCTCTGGCCGACCAACTTGGGGGTGAGTCCCCACGCTTTGGGGACTTAGCCTCATGCCTGGCTGGAAGCTTCCCGCCCACCCTCAAGCTTGTCTCCCGTGGGGCCCCTGCGGGGCCCCAGGCTTCGCAGTAGTATTTCAACTTGAAGCTTGAAGTTCAACGATGCTCATTCGATTCGCTCGCCTGAGGATGCATCTCGAGATAAACCTTTGGCATATTTCCAGTACTTTTCGCCGCCGCCAGTTACATCCTTCACATGTCGGGCGCGGGATCGCTTCGAAACCACTTCCAACCTGGCCGCTCTCGCCAGAACGTGTCGCGCATTCAAAGAGCCAGCGCTGGATCTACTCTGGAGGGACATAATCGATATCTTCCAGCCAGCGCGATGGCTTCTACAGATAGCTTCACAACAAGTGTACCCATTCCTGCACTTCCGTTTGCATTACACTTCCAGACATCCTTCCTTTCCATTCCACGGAGTAGCACACTGTGTCACAGTCCAGATCACATAGCTGAATGGGATACCATTCGCGGTTACGCGTCGTATCCGTTCTGTGAGGAACTGGGATACTGAAGTCAACTGGGAATCTGTCAAGACGTTCTACCCTCCCACAGGGTCCCTGTTCCTCAACCTTCATACGCTACTGTGTTGTTATACAAAGGACGTTGGGCCGTTGTTACGCTTACCTCTCCCACCTCTTATCAATCTCGATGTTCATTTTTTCGGGAATCACCTCTCGAGTCGCTCCCCTATTCCTCCTCAAATATCTACATACTCCGTATTCATGTACCGCGTTCCAACATTCAATTCAGCAAGATGCCACCAAAGCATATACCCCGCTGGCGAATTCTCTCGAATCTCAAGTGTCCTGAAGTCACCTTATAGATGTGGACGACTCTTGTACACCTGTTCCGCTTTGCGTCTTACGGAGCTAACTGTCAACATCGGAATCTGCCCTTTTACATCTGGTCTCACTTCCCTCTCGATCAGTTTTCCAACATCAAACGCTACCCACACCATCAAGGAGTTGCGGCTGAGCTGCAAATCAAGTAGGGGGTCTTGGGGCTCCCCTTCTACACTCGGGACATTTGCGACCATGGGCGGTGTTCAACCATCTTCGTTACATGAAAATAGATGTCTTATGCAACGTGAATCTGACGGACAGCGCATTGCTCGTACTGACATCCGCATAGCCGAAGCTAGAGCATTTGCTCATTAACGAGAAGTGGAGCTAGCGCACGACAGATCGTATCAGGTGGTGTCGTGCAACTTCTCCAGACGTGTTGATTCATCCGTGAGGTCGCCCTTTGTCTCGACACGCGAGGTTATGTGGAAGTTCCGCCCAGCCATGTCCCGCAGAACGGGTTGAGGTTGAAGGCGCTCGGCTTCCTCGACTCTGCTATCGAAGAAGCACTAGTGATTGCCATCGCCACAATTGTCTATGGTATTGGGACTTGCTCCAAGCATCGGTTTTCCTGTACTGCATAGTTCGGAAATGCCCGAGGGTTGGGTGTCAGATAAATATTCAGAGCGCAGCGCTGGATTGAGATTGATCGTCGGGCCAAGGAAGTACTCGGTAGAGCCAGACGGAGGTATCCGATCATATCTCCCGATGCACCGAGAGTGGGGATTGAATCGTTTATATTTCACTACAAGCTTCGTGTGCAATCGTCTATATAGACCATTGAATGTGGAACCAAGTATACGTTAATAAAACCTTTTGGAGTCATCTATCAACACGTACGACATGACTCGACGAAGCGGCATTGCGAAAAGGCTTCCCCACAATGTCAATGAGGTTGACCCATGGCGGTCAGAACGCACTTGAAGCGGGGCCCGCTCTCCAGGCGGATCTAGCTACTTGACCAATATCATCCGGAAGGCAGACCCTACATCGCTGGCATGATGTGGAAAAAGATGTCAAGATTGAGAGTGAGTACGCGATATGTATCATAGACGATCCACCCAAATCAGTATTTGAGGAAAGTATGATTTCCAAGAAGCAAAAATACGACAAACAGGCAAGAAAGTTTGCAGACAACAGATATCCTCATGCATTCTGACGGATCGCCTGCACGCGCTCATCAAAGCGAGGAATGATCTGGCACGGGAATTTGACTGGGTGTCTGGAGAGGCGTCAGTGTCGACTGAGAGAGTACATGAACACATACATGGAGATGCCCGTCGTAAACCGCTTCTGGACGTCGATCTCAATGCCGTGTGCGTCCTTTGCCTTTGTGATGCGGAACGCAGCGAGGATAGAGACGATAGCGGTCCACATAGAGGCGTCGGAGGCGAACCGGCCCGGGCCTGCCACGTGGGATCAGAAAGACGAAAACGCAACTCAATAATGACGCACAGATCCGCCGACCGAATCCAAAGATGGGATCTGAAGTTATGGGCGAGACGCCTTTGAGCGCACCCGAGTTGGTGAGGAAGCGCTCTGGCATGAAGGCCTCGGCATCTGTGTAACGGTCGTCTCTGCTCATCGCCCTGCCCGGTCGTCAGCTGAATGGAAGAAAGAAGGGACGATCGCCGACCAGACGTTAACGAGGACCGTCGCGCCTGACGAGGGCATTAGACATGGCCACATAGACGGAGAGGAGTGCGTACCCTTGGGTATGCGACACCCATCATACACGTCGTCATCCGACGTCGCGTGTGGTACCCCTGCGCCAAGGAGTATCAGCCTGTCGCCCCGTCGCACAACGCCACGTACCGAGTGGCACCACCGGATTCCATCGGACCAGCTCTCGCAAGACTGCATCGACGTACGGGAGTGCCGCTCGGTCGTCAAAGTCTGGGAGTCGACCCCGCCCGAGGACTCTGTCGATTTCTGCCTGGGCTCGCGCCTGTACCTCTGGGTACAGCACCATCGCGAGGACGAATGCGAGGAGCGTCGATGAGGTCTGTGTGGCGAGTCAGACCTGCCATGAAGGAGGGGAGGAGACTGTGACACTGCGTACCGTCTCGAATCCAGCTAGTGTTGAGAGACTCAGCCCGCGTCGACACCCCGACTCGGGACTCACCTAGAAACACCGTCATGGCCGCTGCCTTGATCGCCTCTTCCTGTTGGTGCAGATCATCGGTCCGCTCCAACTGCGCCAGGCAATCGACTACCAACGATGGCGGGGCAGTTCCGGTCGCCTGCTCGAGTTCGGTGAGGTATACGTACGTCAGACACAACCTCTCACCATCTGTTTCTTGACCCACTCAAACGGCACCTCGAGCACCTCCTTCATGAGCCGCCTCGTACATGCTGCGTCTCGAGACACCCCCACGCCCGGGAACCACTTGGGGAGGTTCGCGACTGAGCAACGAGTGAACACGTGATCGCATCAACAACAAGCGACCCACGGAACGGAAATGCAGACAAAATCGCACCCCGCTCAGGCGAGAGCACCCTCGCGACGACATCCATCAACGCCATGGCCGTGCACACCATTGGGTCTTCCCGCGGCGCCGCTTCGTACCCGTACGCTAGCGCCATTACATTCGCCGCGATGTAACTAGAGAGGCCATAGTCAGGTCGCATTTGCCTGCTCGGAACGACGCCGCTCACCTCTTGATGTGCCGCTCAAACTCTTCCGGCGCATTGAGTAGGTTTGCAAGGAGCGTGCGGCCGCGGCGGAGGTATACCTCCCTGTTGCGCGTCTCCGACTCAGTGCGGAAGGCGTGCTGGAAGAGCTTCCTGTGGAGTCGCCAGGTGTCGCCGTACGGAAGCATCACTGTCGCCATGTCCGTGCCGAACCTGCCAGTGGTCAGCCTACTCGGAGCGCAACGAAGGGATAATACGTACACCTGGTTCATATGCACTACGAGCGCCGGTCGATCCGAGTACAGTGCCGAACGCTGATCGAGCAGCGCCCGGGCCATCTTCTCCGAGTTCAAGACGATGAAACTCTGATTGAGGAGGCGTACGTGAAATAGATCTCCTGTGATCTCTTAATATGACGGTACACCTCTCTCTCTGTCAGCTCACCATATTGTTTCTTCCATGCAGTGTACGTTAACCAGGGCTCTGCGGTATTCACTTGATGCAAGTTACCGATCAACGGGAGAGGTTTTGGACCTGGGAGACGTGATATGTCGTGGTGCGACTCTGCACCTTGGCGAGAGACTAACACCCATAGCAGAACTGCAGACGCAAGCCCAGCTGATACGAAGAGGGGTTGAAGAGCACCGTGGTCGTCATAGAGAATGGACAGCGGAAAGATGGAGGCGAATTGGGAAATCATGGTCACTATTGGCACGAATCACTAAGGAAATGGGTGAAGGCGACTATTTCTGTGATCCGAGGAACTACTGCTTTGTCTTTTATTCTCTCTCGAAGGACACGGGTATAACCGGTCAGTGAAACGCAGAAGCCAGGTTCATTTGTTGGTTGCTAATTCCGATTTTAGCGCGTTCTCGCGTCCTCGGGTCCATCGTCCCCCGATGCAGGTTTTCGTTTGTTCATACGCCCTCGCTTCGTAATCGAATAAGGGCCTCGCACCGTTCACGCTCACATGCGAAGTCTGTTTTCTCGCCATTCTCCTTAGGCTGGTGAGAGAATTAGCACCAATAGATGTCGACAGATTACTTCAGGCTGGTTTCTGCCAACTGTACACATCAACATGATCCGTTCACTGTTGGTGTCATTTGCTCTCCATTGGTCCTTCGAAAGGCGTGAGCACAACCGCTCGTCGTTCTCTCGAGCGTGACTTCTTGTCTCTCAACCCAACCACGTCGGTTCGAGTGCGGTAGCTCGTCTTCCTGCCACTTACCCACTTGTTACTTTGAACGGACTTGGTTGGGCAGAAGACAAACAGAGCTCCCCTCCCCTCCCACCATGTCCTTTTGATTAATCGCATCCACCGCCCCTGTCGCGTTCTCGAGCGACAGCGCTCAAGCGTTTATGTACATCTGGTACCTTTGGTAGGCGTTTCGAGTGCGCACGCTCGTCACTCATCACTTCATCCCCTCGCCTTCTGCATCTATCCCCGCGAACTCACCCTCCATCGCAGGCACATGGTAGCGTCTCATGAACATTGCGAGTAAACGAACAAGCAACTTTTTTGTCCAGCATCAGATATCAATCGATGCATCCGCCTGCTCTTTTCGAGCACAACCAAACGTGCCAGCATGGATGAAACATGTCTGCCACAATTCAGCCGCCGTCTCCAGAGTTCAGCAAGCCTTTGCAAGCTCGCGTGCAGCCTCCGATTCGAGTGGGCATGCTTGCTGTTCCAATCAACCAGACAGCAAGAATTGGCGGCGGCGATGTTCAGGTGGTATTCTCACTGTCATCCACCTTCGGCATCTTGTCCGAGTCACAAGAGATCGGCTGCGGCGGAGCATCTGGAACACGCGCGGGTGAACGTACCAAGAATATATTACCTCGAAAGTCGCCCAATTCTGCACTGCGGACTGCAAGCCGTGCTTTTGAATGGATATTTTCAACAGATCTGATGTTTTCAACCATAAAGGGAAATGGAGCAGGCGATGAACTTCGCCACGAAAGAGATGACAACACTTTAATCATAGTTAAGCAGGATACGCGAGAAGCTTTATCTTGTTCAAGTGATCCGCGAGGCTTCTGGTGTTGCACTTTGCGTCATATACGGTGAAGGCAGCCAGGCTATTTAACACCTTCTGGAGCACATCATGACGCACTCCGACGAATCCTTGCTCGGATCGGGCGTTCGAGTGGTAACTACAGCGACATTCCTGCCGGTCTTGTTGTCTACAACAGGACTGTGCTCCCATACATTCCGCCACCGATCGAGTCAGCTGCGATAGATGACATGGCCATAGTACTGTATTCGTCGTCGCTTGATGTTACGCAAACTGAGGCTGTCGCTGATACCTGGTCAATTAAGATTTCCTGTCACTGTTTTCCCTCTCCCCGACCTCGTCCTCTTGAATCTGATCCAGATCCGGACCTCCTTGTTTATTGCGCATCGACTCCATGCTCGGGGACGTAGAGATTACGACCGCGGCGATGACAGTTGCTTCTGATACCTCCTTGGATCAGTCCTCTTTTCGTGTGGGGTGCCTCACCATAATCTGGCGACGCGCGCGTTGAGGTTCGTCGTCCGCTTGCAACAGGAATTTGGAGCGCTGTTGCTCGCACCGCTGGCATGTGGGCAATACAAGCAAGTCACGACGGACAGTTTGATCACGGCTCGAGATTGCATTGCGAGGACATTTCGTTGCAAGATCTGATGTACAGCATCGATATATAGTCCTGGAGGACGGTCCGCGCTATGCCACCATTATGGGCGGGGTCGGCGTGACGATTGACAATACGTGCATATGTCACCACAAACGAGTCGACGGTGAATCTTGTGAACACTCGGCTTATTTTCATGAGACATCACTCTAAACAACAAACATGGAAGAAGGCGTCAAGATTACGTGAATACGCACAGATAATCTACAAATCCAAATCAGCATTCGGGGAAAGCACGGACGTACGTTCTAAGAACAAGAATACGGCAAAAAGGCAAGAAACACCTAAAGTGCAGATATCCTCACACGTTCTGACGGATCACCTGCACACGCTCGTCAAAGCGAGGGACAATCCGGCAAGGAAACTCGACAGGGTGTCTGCTCAGGGCCATCAGTATCAATCAAGAGAGCACACGAGCACGCACATAGCGAGGCCTGTCGTGAATCGTCTCTGGACGTCGATCTCAACGCCATGCACATCCTTTGCCTTGGTGATGCGGAACGTAGCGAGGATAGAGACGATGGCGGTCCATATGGAGGCTTCGGAAGCGAACCGGCCTGGGCCTGCGATGTTGGATGGTCAGAGACGCAATACATAGCAACGCAGACGCACAGATCCGCCGACCGAATCCAAAGGCAGGGTCCGAGGACATAGGGGGGACATCTTTGAGCGTGCCTTGTTCGGTAAGGAAGCGCTCCGGCATAAAGGCCTCTGCGTCGGTGTAGCGGTCGTCTCTGCTCATCGCCCTGTGGGGGTGGTCAGCCAATGGAAGAGAAGAAGAGACGATCACTGACCAGACGTTGACCAGGACTGTCGTGCCTAATGAGGGTGTTAGACATGGTTGCGTATAGAGAGAAGAGAGGGTACCCTTGGGTATGCGACACCCGTTATACACGTCGTCGCCCGACGTCGCGTGTGGGACCCCTACGCTCATGAAGAGAGTCCATCAGTGGCGCATTCTCGCTCAACGCATCACGCACCAAGCGGCAGTACCGGAGTCCATCGTACCAGTTCCCGCAAGAGCGCATCAATGTACGGGAGCGCTGCTCGGTCTTCAAATTCCGGGAGCCGACCCCGCCCGAGGATTTTATCGATTTCTGCCTGGGCTCGCGTTTGTACCTCCGGGTACAGCACCATCACGAGGAAAAAGGCGAGGAGCGTTGATGAGCTCTATTTGGCGAGTCAGGCGTTCCATGAAGGAGGGAGAGACCGTGACACTGCGCACCGTCTCAAATCCAGCTGGTATGGCGCGACTCAGCCCACCTGGACGCCACGACTCTGAGGGAGAGCTCACCTAGAAACACCGTCATGGCCGTCGCCCTGATCGCCTCTTCCTGTCGGTGCCGATCGTCTGTCTGTTCCAACTGCGCCAGGCAATCGACTACCAACGACGGCGGGGCGGTTCCGGCTGCCTGCCCGAGCTCGGTAAGATGTATGTACATGAGACATAACCTCTCACCATCTGCTTCTTGGCCCACTCAAACGGTACTTCGAGCACCTCCTTCATAAGCCGCCTCGCACACGCTGCATCCCGGCATACCCCCGCGCCAGGGAACCACTCGGGAAGGTTCGCTACTAGAGCAACGTGAGCATGTGCCGATCACGTGAATAACAACAAAAAGTCAAGCGACCCACGAAATGGAAATGCAGACAGAATCGCGCTCCGCTCAGGTGACAACGCATGCGCGAGCAAGTTCACCAACGTCATGACCGTCCGCACCATCGGGTCCTCCCGCGAGGCCGCTTCGTACCCATACGCCAGCGCCATCACGTTCGCCGCGACGTAACTAGTGCATAGAACATCATAGTCAGCTCACGTTTGCCTGCCTGAGTCGACGCTACTCACCTCTTGAGGTGCCGCTCAAACTCCCCCGGAGCATCGAGCAGGTTTGCAAGGAGCGTATGTGCGCGGTTAAGGTATACCTCCCGGTTGCGCATTTCCGATTCGGTGCGGAAAGCATGCTGGAAAAGCTTCCTGTGGAGTCGCCACGTGTCCCCATAGGGCAGCATCACCGTCGTGATGTCCGTGCCAAACCTGCCCATGCCATGGTCGGCCCCACTTCAAAGCGCAACAAAGAGATGAAACATACACCTGGCTCATATACACTATGAGCGCTGGCCGATCCGAGTACAACGCCGAACGTTGATCAAGCAGCGTCCGCGCCATCTTCTCCGAGTTTAAAATGATAAAGCTCTGGTTGAGGAGGCGCACGTGCAGTAGATCGCCTGCAATAATTGAACATGATAGTATGCTTCCAATTCTGACAACGCACCATACTGTTTCCTCCATGCAGTGTACGTTAACCAGGGTTCTGCGGTGTTCACTTGGTGCAAGTTACCTATCAATGGGAGAGGTCTCGGGCCCGGGAGGCGTGACAGGTCACCGCCTACATTTCGGCGGGAGACCAACACCCATAGCAGAAATACAGATGCAATCCCAGCTGATAGGAGTAAGGGTCGACGTGCACCATGGTCTTCATAGAGAGTGGACAGCGGAAAGAGGAAAGAGAACTGGGAAATCATACCAGAGGTCGCCATCACAAATTACTGAGAAGATGGGAAAGGCAGCGACCATTCTCGGGGTCCGAGAAACATCCACTTTATCTTGCAAGTGTAGTATGTAACTCAGCGGTACTTGGACAAGAAAACCCATTTGGAGCTAGATCGGTTTGTTCGGGTTACTTAGCTCGAGAAATTTACGGTGGCTGTGCGCCAGTTTACCCATCTGCAAAGCAGAATTGTAACGTAACATTAGATGACACTTTGACAAGCTGTTTGAATTACATCTGAGGATTCCGATTAGACAACAGCAGTTTAGCGATGCCTAGCGAGCCACCTTCCTAATTAGAGCGCAAATTTTCCGTCTTTTTGGCTATCGAGTTTTCTGATCGGCGCCCCCCGAGTGCTGTAGTCTCTTTAGCGCCATCTTGCACAAGGTCATCAGCCTGGTAAATCGTGTCACAGAGAGAAATCTGAACCTAGCTACGGGGTTCATATGTAATCACCTGTCAAACAGAGATGAACCAAGTGTATGTGCAATACTGTGAGAAGCAGCGTTGGAAAATGGATTTCAAGTGGTTCCCCACGTCGACGCGGTGATGCTGGTAACCTATGGTGGTCGGAATGCACAGAACGAGATGGATATGCACCCGAAGCGGGATCGTGAGACATCATTGACATGGCTAACAACAAACATGAAAAGGTTATCAACATCGTGAAAGGGCACATGATAGTCTAAATATTCAAATTAGGATTTGTAGAGGCATGGACGTACGCTCCAAGAAACATTTCCAAGAAAAAGACAGGCAGGAAACCCTGCAACGACCCTATCTTCACATGCTCTCACGGATCACCTGCACGCGTTCGTCAAAGCGAGGGACGATCCGGCACGAAAACTCGACGGGGCGTCTGGAGAGGCATTAGCATCGACCGAAAGCGCATATAAACACGTACATGGCGAGGCCGGTCGTGAACCGCCTCTGGACGTCAATCTCAACGCCGTATGCGTCCTTTGCCTTGGTGATGCGGAACGCAGCAAGGATGGATACGATAGCAGTCCATATAGCGGCTTCGGAGGCAAACCGGCCCGGGCCTGCCAAGTGTGGAGTCAGAAACGAAACGCAACGCAACGTGCAGACGCACAGATTCGCCGACCGAATCCAAAGACGGGGTCCGAGGACATGGGCGGTCCATCTTTGAGTGTGCCCTGTTCGGTGAGAAAGCGCTCTGGAATAAAACCCTCAGGGTCGGTGTAGCGGTCGTCTCTACCTATCGCCCTGCAGGTCGTCAGCAAAAGTCTAAGAGAGAGAGACAGGAGGACTCGCTCACCAGACATTAACCATGACCGTCGTGCCTGCCGAGGGCGTTAGACATGGCTGCGCAGACAGAGAGGAGAGCGCACCCTTTGGTATGCGATACCCGTCATACACATCGTCCTCCGATGTCGCGTGTGGTATCCCTGCCAAACAGTAGTAGAGCCCGTCAGCACGTCGCCCCCTTGCCAAACGCACCACGCACCAAGCGGTAGCACCGGAGTCCACCGCACCAGCTCCCGCAAGAGTGCATCAATGTACGGGAGCGCCGCTCGGTCCCCGAAATCTGGAAGCCGACCCCGCCCGAGGATTTTGTCGATTTCTGCCTGCGCTCGGGTCTGTGCGTCGGGGTACAACACCATTGCAAGGATAAACGCGAGGAGCGTCGACGAGCTCTGCACAGGCTCAGGTCAGGACGAGGGTCCATAAAGGAGGAAGGGGCACACCGTCTCGAATCCAGCTGCAGGCGGTGCTCAGCGTCGACGCCCCAACTGCGAGTCGGAGAGATGACGCACCCAAAAACACCGTCATGGCCGTCGCCTTGATCGCCTCTTGTTGTCGGTGCCAATCATCGGTCTGTTCCAACTGCGCCAGGCAATCGACTACTAACGACGGCGGGGCAGTTCCGGTTGCCTGTTCGAGCTCGGCAAGGTCCACGTACGTCAGACACAGGTTCTCACCATCTGCTTCTTGACCCACTCAAACGGCACCTCGAGTACCTCCTTCATCAGCCGGCTCGTACATGCTGCGTCTCGAGACACCCCTACGCCTGGGAACCACTCAGGGAGGTTTGCGACTGAGCAACAAGTAAATATGTGACCACGTCAGCGACAAAAAGTCGGGCGACCCACGAAACGGAAACGCAGACAAAATCGCACCCCGCTCAGGCGAGAGCACCCTCGCGACGATGTCCATCAACGTCATGGCTGTGCGCACCATCGGATCCTCTCTTGGCGCCGCTTCGTACCCGTATGCCAACGCCATTACGTTGGCCGCGACGTAACTACCATACGACATGGTTCGGGTCAGGTCGTGTTTGCCCGCCCACCTGGGACGACGCCGCTCACCTCTTGATGTGCCGCTCAAACTCTTCCGGCGCGTCGAGCAGGTTCGCGAGGAGCGTGCGCACACGACGGAGGTATACCTCGCGGCTGCGCGTCTCCGACTCAGTGCGGAAGGCGTGCTGGAAGAGCTTCCTATGGAGTCGCCACATGTCGCCGTAGGGAAGCATTGCCGTCGCCATGTCCGTGCCGAATCTGCCAGTGGTCAGCCTACTCAGCCCATGTCGAAGCCCAACAAAGAGAAAAGACGTACATCTGGTTTAAATGCACCATGAGCGCCGGTCGATCCGAGTACAACCCCGAACGTTGATCAAGCAGTGCCCGTGCCATCTTTTCCGAGTTCAAGATGATAAAGCTCTGATTGAGGAGGCGTACGTGAAGCAGATCGCCTGCGATAAATGAGCATGATAGTATCCCTCCCATTCAGACAACGCACCATATTGCTTCCTCCATGCAGTGTATGTTAACCAGGGCTCTGCGGTGTTCACTTGGTGCAGATTACCGATCAACGGGAGAGGCTTTGGACCCGGGAGGCGCAACAGGTCACCCGAGTCTGCACTCCGGCGAGAGACCAATACCCATATCAGGATTATAAATCCAATCCCGGCTGGTAGGAAGAGGGGCTGACGAACACTGTGGTCGTCATAAAGAGTAGACAGAGGAAAGATGGAAGTGAATTGGGAAATCATACCAGAGCCAAGTCACTGAGATGGGAGAGGGCAACTATTCCTGTGCATCTGAGTAACATGTACTCCATCCTTTATTCCGTCTGGGACTTTGACCGTCATGTCTATTTGGAGCTAGATCGCTATTCGATCAACGTCATCATATTGATGGAACCTAGCAGATCTAACGCCGTGTTGCGCAAAGCCGTCAGCCCGGATCAAGTTGTGTTACAGGAGAGAACTGTTACAGGAGAGAACTGCCATTGGTCACCGCTTATTATCAGAGGTACGGATCGTGTTTGACAGGTGATTGTTGACGTTCTAGTTATGTTCAGTTTTCTCTCCGCGGACAAGTTGATCGTCAACTTCGCACATAGTCTGGCGACCAGCCCGGCTATGAGGTTCGGGTGCCGCGATCCTGCGGATGAGGCAATCCGTCGATAGACGGTCTGGTAAATGTGCTACTCATGAGAGATAAAGCAGATAATTGCTCGGATCGCGAGAATGATCCCCTCTTAGTATTTTGTGACTGTGTACTCCAATGAACGAGTTAATTCGTTGATGATAGTAGAGCCTCTTGAAGACATCTGGTCTATACTACAAGTGTTATACACATCCTGTAACGTAGGCACAATGGTACATCAGACGCCGCACCGCCTAAAAGTCAAGTGGAGGCTGAGGGCATGTTGAGCGGTCAGATTCGGAAGGGTACGTTGGAAACCTAGGATGAGCAATAAAGCTAGGAAGAATTGTTGGTTGCAGAGGGCCGCGCTCAAGATGTGTGAACCGAGGACAATCAGTCAGGGCCCGGGAAAATGTGATTGAGGCAGATGAGTGGAGGCGCTCGAAAGGACATACTGGGGTAGGTTG
>JBBPUA010000759.1:0-12690 GCA_038094355.1 Afroboletus lepidellus | reverse complement strand
TAAACGGAATATAGATGTCAAACAAACTTAGCAGCGTTCTCATGAGGAGTATTCAAGTCGAATGTGCCATCTTTACAAAGAGTTGCTGTTGTCTCGATGTTCAGCGCGTCTAATCCATGCGCGACCTCCGTCATCATGTATGTCAAGCTTGAGATGTTTGTTGAGATATACGGGGAAAGCCAAACAAGTCAAAGGCAAACCTAATGCGCCAAGCGAGGAGATCATCGACGAGCTTGCGAAGATCAGGTCGGCTTTGGACGTAAGGCGCTATCGTTCCGACGCCTAGGTTTAGTTGCACAGACATCAAAAGTACGGCGCCGCCATCGAGAGTTACTACGGGATGTGTGCACATGCTCCAGAATTTCGGGGTCAGATTCAGGATATCTTCAAACGTGATACCTATAAAACGTTAGGAGAATCATACCAGATAACACCAGGTCACACTCATACCGCGTGATAATGCCATAGCTTTTGCGCGCGCATGGGACAGGTTGGTCTTCTGCTCAACGCTAACATCCTCTAGGTGATAACGGAAAAGTGGCAATTTTGGTAATGCGTCGGATGAAATCATACTGAGAGGAACAAAGGAGTATGGATCATACAAGAGTGGTGAAGGGGTGCCAACGCACTTCCTCAATATAAACTTCTTGGGCAGCATGGCTCCGATACATGCTCATCGCTTCCAGCCTCTCACGCAAGCGAGGAGCTTGATCGAAGCCGTACACAGCTGTGTCAGGTTTGCTGACTGGGGAAACATTATAGCGGTGATGAACAGCTGTGAAATCCAGGCCATTTGGAGCCATACACAATTAACGCCAAGGTCAAGCGCGAACCACGGGATCGGAATTCCTATTTATAAGTTATCACTTGAGCTGCGGTACGCACTGTCATTTTGGTTTGACTTGGGCTGCTTGTGGCGGCGCGTTGGTTGATGAACAATTGATGAACCGGTCCGTTGGACCGTGAGAAAAGGTGTTGGCGATGACTGCAGTGCAATGGATCAAAATTCGGACGTCAACGCCGCGGGTACGTTAGCCAAGAAGATTTCGTCTATCATTGGCGTCAGGTACTTGTGCAATGTGCACGACCCTGTCAGGTCCGCACTGCCCGAACTTGTTGGTGGCGGCGGGACACTTTGCCACGACGAGATCTCAAAAAGCTTTGCGGAATGAATTAACTCTTTGAATTCAGTGTCTCCACGGAAATGCGCTTCCAAAAATTTTCGAAGCTTTTCCTGTCAGCAATCCTCTACTCCGCATTATTCACGCAGAAAGTGCATGCCAGGGATACGGGTATTTGGGATACACTGAACTCAACGGTGGGGGGTCGTCTGAGAACCAGCGTACCCTTCGCGCGGCCATGCTTCGCCCTTTCAAGTGTTAACATTACTTCTTCGAGTCTCGTTGAGTGTAATAGTATCACTGAGAACTATTTGAACCACTGTAAGTGTCTCGACAGATGTGCAAGGACATTTTATTCACAGGAAACGTTAGTCACTCGGTCCGCGACATTTGGCGCATATATGAATGTACGCCCCGTCTTCGATTCTTCAACTAAGTCCATCTTAATCAAATCCTACAGACGCAGTGGGAGACGTGCCAACAGAGATCTACTCAGTGCTTGTTAGATGACACTCTCCCTAATAACACAGCTGCGTATTCTCCGCCCTGGAGTTGTGCTCAGGGGAGCATTCCAAACTATTATGCAAGTCGCGCGACATTAACACGGGTGCGGCTGACACTAATATCATGTTATTAGATCGATGTTGCGAAAGTCTCCGATGTTCAGGCGGCTGTGGTGTTTGCAAAGAATAACTCTATCTCGCTGGTAATCAAGAACTCGGGTGTACGACTATACATTTCCCCTTTCCCAGCAGCTTTCTGACACGTAGACGTTTAGCACGATTATATCGGTCGAAGTAGTGGCCCAAGTGGCCTTGCAATATGGGTGAGTGATGCGATACCGAGGAACTACACAACGCTGGTTGCTTACACGGTAATGCTTAGATGCGGAACTATCAAAACGTAACGATGCTTTTTTTACTTCTCCAACACCTTTCGTGACTTTACCAAAGATATCCCTTGTTCGAGATTTCATCCCAGCTGGATGCTCCAATGATGCAGTCGATATGGCAGTTAACTTTGGAGTAAGTGATTTCCTAGCTAACAGTTAACCCCAACTAAGTTCTGTTTCTAGGCCGGTGCCAACTTCGATGTTCTTTACCAGTTTGCGGACGCCAATAACATAACCCTACCTGGTGCAGAAGACCTGACGGTTGGCGCCGGCGGAGGATATCTTATGGTAGAAGGTCACTTCATGTGCTACACAGCTCGTTACTCACGTGGTTATAGGGCGGAGGACATAGGTTTGTTTTGATGTACGACGGTCAACGGCCAGTTGATCCATTCTCTAGTGCTCTTTCCCCTGTCTACGGCCTTGCCATCGACCGCGTGGTATGTGTAGCACTCAAGTCGATGCATCATACCAACAAATCTGGATAGCTCGAGTTTGAAATCGTGGTAAGCAGCGGAGAAGTTTTGACTGCAAATCGCTGCCAAAACAGCGACTTGTTCTTTGCATTGCGTGGAGGAGGTGGCGGTACGTTTGGCGTCGTGACCCAGGTAACTACCTTGGCACTGCCCCAGCTGACACTTTCAACGTAAGTCCACTGAAATAATGTGTGACCGGTAGCCTAATTTTGCCATCTAGTGTTGTCCTTGGCTACGAGCCTAGTCCAGAAAAGGATCGCGCGTTCGTCGAGTTCCTGGTTGATAATGCTTTAGAGTATGCAAATCAAGGTCAGTATCCAGTCTTTCTTTCTTTCTCGGCGGTGCTTAATCTGACATGGCTAGGCTGGGGAGGGTACGCTAGGGTGAGTGACATCATCATCTCCTTTTCATCCCCTCTCACCAAATTATAGCCTAATTCAGGGCTGGTCATAACTACGCCTTTGCTCAACTATACAGCGGCAGAGGCTGCAATGGCTTCTCTACGAAACTTTACAATTAACACCCTCGGTGGATTATTTTCATTGGAATCACATCCCAGTTACCTCTCCTTTTTCCAAACTAGTCTTGCACCTTACCCGGTTGTGAGTATCAAATTCTCTTCTGCAAGAAGGTATGCTGAATGAGAGTTGGATGCAGCCTGTCGGATTGCCCTTCATCTTCTCCTCTAGGCTTGTTCCCGTCGCAAATTTCGAGACGAGTGAAAGTCGGAAGCTTTTAGTGGATGCTATGATGCCATCATTCGAAGCCGCTTCTATGCCAATCATTATGATGGTCGCTCCATATCTGTACAACTATCAAGGGGGAACGAGCGCGACGGACGCATGGAGGTCATCCCTCTGGCATGTGAGTCGCTATGGCCACAAACTGATATACTTTTAATTGCCGTAAAGGTCGTCGTTGCAGAGTTCTGGAATTACAATACCACATACCAGCAACGTGATCAGATATATGCCTCTACGACCAACTCTATGAACGCTCTGCGGGCATTAACACCGGGTTCTGGTGCATATCAGGTCGGCACCTTTCGTGATATTCGACACACTTTGCTCTAACCGTGCGGTTGACAAGAATGAAGCCGATGTATATGAACCAAATTACACAGGTAATGATACAGTTCATCAAAGGCGTTAATAGAACCGACTGATCGGACCAACTAGAATCGTTTTGGGGGTCTAACTATGATGAGTTACTCCAAGTAAAAGAGAAATAGTAAGTTGTTGGGCGTGACGGTGGCTTAAGAGCGCTGATTCATCGTCTGACAGCGATCCGGAATACCTCTTCGACTGTTGGCATTGCGGTTGGTTTTCAAGACTACGTTCTCCCTAACCTAGCTTGATATGATCTCTTCAGTTGGTTGGAGAGGCAACCAGAACCCACGTTATCGGTGCTATATGCCCCAGCCAAATTAAGTCGAAGGTGCCTTCCAACGAGTTCACCTGGACACTTCTATTATTATTCGAACCTTTTCCCCCTCGGTTGTTAAGTGTTCGAGGTAGTTCATCCTAGCATCGAACCTTTGCCCAGACTTTTAATTTATCGAGTAGTTTAATATTCATTGTCTTCTTCAACGCGGATGCGCTGTCCGTGCTACTCCAATTATTCTAGTCACAATAACCAACCTTATTTACCATCCCATTTCTCTTGCTTGACCGTGGTTGACCAGAATGTCAACGCGCACGAATTTTGAGTGATCAGCGGTTACTGTATCGCGGAGTCAACGATCTCGCATCGAATGACGGAACGCGAGATGTTCAGGCTGGTGAATGTGGCCTCAATGTATCTGAATTCTTGACGCTCAATTGCTACATGTGTGCAACCTATGCTGTTACAGTTGGATTGGAGTCAAAGGAATATGAAGAACAGAGCGGTGGACGGAACGGAACACAATCGACTTAGTTATGGTTAAAACAGGAAATGATCCCCATCACTAGGCCTCCAATCGGTATCGACATCTTCTCGATGAATTCCGCCCATTTCGGCAAAGCACCCATCCCAGCTGCTTGAAGCCAAGAAAACCAGCTCCCAGCTTCTACCTTAGCTCCCCAAAAATAACTTTGCAGCCAAGCAGCAACAGAACCTACGGTATCAAGTTGAGTTCCGAAGCTGCAGTTCTGAATGCCGACGCGTTCTGACACACCTTTGATAGGGCCAGCAGGCCCGAAACCAAATAGGTTCAGAAGAGGCCTTAGAATGTGGATTTCCGGAAGGAGTAGGGAAACGATACAAAATGCGACAGCGGAAAACAGCAGCGGACACTGTTCGTTGATATCACCTATACGAGCAATAAATTGGGACGCTCAGTGACAACGGTAACCAGATTTATCGTACCGACAGCAACTATGAGTGCCAACACATTTGGCCTTAAATGGAGGAGGTATATTGTGACAACATCTTCCTCAATTCCATGCCGCGCGGCGAGCTTCGTGAGTTCCCGAGTGATATCGTCCAGAGTGTTGTTGGCCATCGCCGCCCTTTCAGCGTGTCCAAGCACTCTATCTGGGGGTGAAACAGTCGCCAGATCGTTGTATATCTCCATAAAAACGACTTCCAGTTCTTGGATGAATGAACTGAAGGGGGTATCGCGAGCCTCCAAAGCGACTGTGACGCTTTCGCGGAAAGAAGCGGTAATAACGACAATGTCGTTCATAGTAGACGCAATGGTGGTGAATGCGGTGGACTGGAAGTAGGTGGTGGCCGTTTCAAGCAGGCGCCGAGCATAATCCCGTAGTGTTTCCTCAGATTCCTTTGCCATTTCCCAGAAGTCCGCATCAGTACGGTCTCCAGCCGTCACGTCAAGCGCCGACAGGTGATCTGGGATGAGCTGAGAATAGCATATACAACGCATGTAAGAGGACTCTTGCCGTGCACGCCCTTGAAAATTTGAGATAGGTCCCACTTGAACGCTGCACGAATATAAGTATGTCTCTTGACCTGGACGTCTCATTACTTACGCGCTCGCGGAGTTACTGTAACTTCATCTGGTGAAGGGGTGAGGACGTTATACCAGTAGCGAGACAAGAACCCTACGCCCGGTACCCTCAATGCCGAGGTCTGTAGCGTCACGATCCGTCACTGTAGTAGCATTGGTGAATACAAAAAAGATGAGGAGAAACGGAACAAAAAAAAGCTTGGAGATCATTCCAGGTGACAGCTGTCTGAGCGTTCCGAATCAACGTTCAAGTTCAACATGATCGCGGGACTGCCGCGCGGTAGTACCCGGGGAAAGCCGACTCAGATTGCACGATCATTTATCCTGTACTGTCTTACCCAGTTACTGTCGGACGTCGCAGTTTCCTCCCTAGCGAACCATCAAGCAGGAAGATAGACTCTTAACCCTCTGAATGTCAACCTATTCGCTTTTCGTCGTACAAAGGAACCTTCATACTACAAATTTCCACACCTCTGGCGCCTAAAACAATCTCAGACTTGTCGGGCTGCGATGATACCACTCGAGATAGCCTTGTTGACCAATCCGAGATGCTGGTCGAGCATATCAGGCACGGATTCTCCGTATTGACCAGGGTCGACGAGCGACGCGTTGCTGGTCCATTCAACGTTCTCGCCCCAAATCTCCTTGAATTTCTTGATCTTCTCGTCCTGCCCTGTGAGTTTGAGGTACTGGTATACCGCCTTCCAAGCGCTGTCGAGCGCGCCGACAACCCAACTGTACGATGGGAAGTCAACAAAGTCCGCCGACGTATATTTGATTACTCACGCGTGACGGGTGCTTATAGCCTCACCCGCGAAATGCAAACGACCTTGCGCCGCAGGAACGTTGAGCGCAGTGTACATATCATCGAATTCGCCAGGCCCGAAGAATGCAAATGCCCCTGAGGAGAACGAAAACTGTCAGTCCTAGGACGACAGACAGGGTAAGCAACAGACCCATCGTCTCCGGATCATGATTCCAGTCCTTGACGTTCATATCGACGTATTGCCCCTTGAGGTATTCATACGTGATCTCAGAGTTGAGCTGACCGTGCGCCTCTGCGAGGTTACGAAGCACGAGTTCCTTGAGTACCTCCCGCTCTTTGAGTGAGGCGAGGGCGCTGAGACGGGATGCGTCGCTCGTCCAAGTGTAGCTGGCAATAAGGACCTTGGATGGGGTATCAGAATCGACGCCGTAAGATGGGTAGACAATGGTGCGGATGGGGAGATCTGTGAACGATTGACCGCCGACGATGCCCAACTTCGTTGTCCACCAGTTCGATTTGAAGAATACTGCAATTTTAACAGAAGGCCCGTAGTCCAGCGTGCGCAAGGCATTCTTCTGCATGATGTTCATACCGGCATCGTTCAGGTCGATGGTACGAAGGACGGGGAGTGGGAGAGTAGATATGACATGCGAATAGTTTTTGGTCTCCGTCCCATTGACCGTGACCGCGACACACGGGATTTCGACGCGCATTGGACCAGACGGGGGAATGTCGATCAGCATGTCGGTGCCCATCTGGTGTTCCTCGACCACGACCTCCGCAGATTCCGAAAGGCTTTCCTTCACACCAGAAGGAAGTTTGTGTTTCGGGAAGGTCCTTGGCAAGGAGACGACCATAGAGCCTTGGCTGATGGCTGTGACTCTCTCCTTGAGTTGGATGGGGCCACCCTTCTTCCTGATATATTCCTCCATAGACTTCGACAAAGTCTCCGTTCCACCCCTGCATAAGGTGAGATATATCTACTCGCACTCAACGTCAGGGACAGGACTCACTCGAAGCACTTCCATTCGACTTGTCCATAGTCGGTACCGGCAATCTGGGCGAACGCTAATGACTCGAGGATCGCCTCCGTCAGTGCACGGTCCCACCCATCGCTTCCTGCGCCACTACCTCCGCCGAGAAGCGCGCACCAGTTGAGGACACTGTTCGGAATGTGCTGGGGAGGAAGCTTCAAGCTATCGCTAGGCAGATACTTGCTAGCCATGTAAGCGCGAACGGAGTACGTGTCGTTTGCCTTCATCACGTCCCACCCAGTCGTTTTGTTGGTTTGAATATCTTCTATAAGGATCCTGATGAATGGGCTTGTGACGTCGTTGTTGATAGCATCAGCGCCGGCCCGAACATATTCTGCTTGCACGTTCATTGCGTTCGCATCGAAGGGCCCTTTGGGCTTCGTGGACACTTCTTCGAGGATGCCGTTGAAGTAATAGAAACCTGGCTTGGAACCTTCGCGAGCGGTGAAGTAGTAGGGTATAAGCTTGTCCTTGAGGCGGTCATTGCCTTCATTAAGCGGCCCGTATTCAGTCAACTCGCCCACTCTTTTCATCGTCCCGTCCTTATACTGACCACTCGCATCCTTCTTCGGAAGTGGGAAGCGCATAGCTCCTGCTTCCTAGAATATCAGAGACAATCAATATTGAATAGACTAGTGAGAGCAGTGGAAGCGCGCACATAATAGTCATACTTCTCCCCACCAGGGAATTTATAGGTCGAAAGACGACCACCAACGCGGTCTGTGGACTCGAGAATGTCGTACTTTATTCCAAGAGAATCCAAGATCAATGCGGTGTAAAGGCCACCGACACCGGCGCCAAGGATTCCAACCTTTAAGTGAGGCAAGAAACACAGTAGGTCGTCAGAAATGTCGAAAGGATCAGAAACCTGAGGGTCAGGTCGAAACGGAGGGAGTTGTTTGAGGAGGGTAGCATGATGGTCCTCGAGAATACGTTTTCCGTAGAATGCCAGCGGATCGGCTAGGAAAGACATGGCGAGTATGATCCAGAGGAGTCACAACGAGCTCTGAGAGGTACCTCGTCTGCAGTCTCAATCGGAATCGACCAAGTATTTATACGTTGAATCCCGTTCGGTCGGAAGACTTCCGCTAACTTCGAACAGAGACTTGAACGCCTTCTTTGGAGGGTGGCCAGTTCAAATCCGGTATGGTGAACGATATTTTGGCTGCAAAATGCCAATGAGGACTGATCTATGAGGGTTCGAATGGATTACGTTGTCGGCATGACCATTGTCCAAATTCTGCCGTGCATAGGGATGAAGCATGGTAGAGCACGTGTGCTTCTACAGAATAGAGTTTGCGCCGGAGTCATTAGGCTGCCCACAGGTTTCACCGCATCATAAAAATACATACCATTTGAACAAATGCACATAACATAGCGGCGCTGCTGCCTACCAGTGGCATTCGGTCAAAGGGTTTCAAGCATTTTTGTTTGCTTTCAACTCCTCCATGACAGACGCCGAAGAGCCTTCCATTCTTCCCGATGCCATAACCATGCTTTGATTATTAGCATCAGGCGGATGCGCTCGCTGCTTCCACGAACGCCACACAGATCAGCTGCCAGGACGAAACTATTCAGTCAATTATCCAGCGCAAGTAGAGTGGGGGTTGAAAAGGGGGGTACCTGTCAATGGTAAGGGTTATCAGAACCTATCAAGGAAAAGTCGTAGATAATCTAGCTCTGGACGATGAGGACATCGCCTAGGCCAAAAATCCCTAAGGTCGCAATTACGACCAGGACACCCCAGAAGTAGTTCAACGGAAATGAAACGCGAGAATGCCAGTTCGAGATCACCTTTATCTGACTCCACCCCACGTTAAACCATTTTTGACGTGAATGCCGAAATCAAAGGCTTCGCAGGTGGGCCGGCCGAAACTTTCGCGACCCAGATTGGTGCCCATACATGTGGCCAGTAATGCGAGATAGTCAGAAGACTGACTGGACGGTGTGTCCAGAGCCGAGAGCATGCAGGACGGCGTGAGGGGAGTGTGAAAAGGCGCACAGCCGCCGCGACTTCCGCTACTAGGCTACTAGACCGAAATCAGGCCCGGGATAGCGGGCGGTATGATGGGTGCTTCTTCCCATTACAACGGGGAATAGTTCACAACCACAGCCCACAGACTGGTTCCCTGCTTTCGGCCTGAAACAAGGTATCTACGATGAGAATGTTGTCGGTTGGCTCTCGTGTCCAGGCTTCGCCGGCCCCAGGACGATGAAGGAGATATGATACGTATGACCTTCCGCCCTCTAGCTTCCCGTATTCGCCCTGTGGTTCAACTGCACGATAATTTAAGATGCCGATCGCCCATTCGTATCCCTCCAGATCGATTCCAGAGGACGACTGAACACGAACAGCAGTAAATGTGGGACCTGCATGGCTCGGCTTGACCGTGAATTCATAGCATTCCTCCCCAGGCCCCGAGTCCTTGCGTTCTAAATCCCCGATGGCGATCATCACGGTCAAGAACAGACCTTGGCGGGATAAGGTGAAAGCGGTGTCCCCGTGAACTCTTTCCGTCTCAGAGGGGAAACGCTCGACGTCGATAATATGGTAGCATACAGGTGACTGGGGTATCGCATTCGTCCGGCTGTGGTGGGTGGAAGGCGATCCTGCCCATGCAAAGATGCCCCACTCGTCACATCTGTGGATGATGACCTCCATCAGTCGATGGAACGCCCAAGTCCCCTCCCCATATGCGATTGGCAGGTTGACGTCAAAGATACCGATGAGCGAGTACGCGATATCTTCCGTACGCGTCGTTATCCTCTTGGACGCCCAGGACATCCTCTCGCGTATATGGTTCGTTCCAGGCTCAAAATCGCGGAGATCGTGGATGGGGATTTCTGTGATATTCGCCACGCTGCCCATGAGCTCGTCGTGGTCCTTGTCATTGTCGACGTCGGTGAGTTCTTCCCAATTCATCCCATAAAACTTCATCCTCTTTGGCGCAAGTAGTTCTTGTAACGTCCACCCTCGCGTGAACCACACGTCGTTCTTCAATTCATCGAACGAGATACTTGTCGTTTCCGAAAGGTGTACGATGCAAACGTGTGCAAGGCGATACCAACGAAACATGGATCTTATCGCCTCGTCCAGTTCCGCGCTGCTATCTTTGTCGATGCAACAAGTATCGGACCAAGCGAGCTTGCATCCGAATTGCGCAGCTTTCTCGCAAAATCTGATCAACTTGTGGTAGCCCCTGGTGGGACGGCGGGAACTGAGGGAGCGGATCGAAGGCTCTCCTTCCTGGAACCACCGATGGGAGAATATGGCGAATTTTAGGAGATTTCCGAGTCTGTCTTTGATCTCGCGTTTGGATAGATTTCTGTCGAGGCGGAGGATGTCGCCCAGTTCTGACGCGAAAATCGATGGAAGCTGAGATGCTGAGACAACCTCCAGTTCGAGGGCTTCTGAACTGTCTGCTGCCGTCTTGATGTGGAGAAGGTGCCGGGGTAGATTGTTATAAACAAATTCATCGAAGATCGCCTTAAGGATACTTCAGTTACAAAGTTCGTCCTAGAGATGATGATGAGTGTGTGCTCACTCGTCTCTGGGGTGGGACTGGATCGACTGCCCGCGAGGAACTTTGTGTCATGGTGAGGCAGACTGTTCCTGTGGCAAGAGTCTGAAACGGCGGCTCGGGTAGGGAGAGCCTTGAGCTCGAAGCGTGTTCACTGTTCTCTAATTATCGCACCGTCAAATAGGCGCTCGCGGCTGAAGTGCACCTGAAAAGCAGAGCCTCCCTCAAGGTCAATACGCAGTGAACAGCCGCCGTACTTTACTCGAACGATATTCAGTAATATTGATTGTATTCTTCTCTTGCAAAACGTGGGTGGAGCCCATTACTATGCCCTCAGAGAGGGCTGTTTCCGGATTTAGGTTGCTCGGCAATTACCGGGGGAAGTCGACAAGCCCCCAATCAGCTAGCGACGCCAACCACCGCCATGCGAACGTCCCATCTCCTTACTTTTGCTCTGCCGCTCCTCGTGTCAGCTTCGTTTGCGGACCAGGAAATATTGTCACAAGCCATGCCGCCTGAACCATTCCAGGACTCGGTTTTCGTTCCAGTAACGACCACGAAACCAAGCCTGACGGACCTGCTCACCATCGAATCATCGGCCAGCATCTACTTTTCTTACGCGCGCGACACAGAGTTCTCGAAGGAATTCAGTGTCGCCAACAATCAGCTGACGTTGCTCGTCCCAACGAACAAGGCCGTCATGGGTCTTAAACGGAAACCGTACGCATGAGTCCTTGTCCTTGCGACGACGTGAGCATCGAATGATTAATTTGCATGACGAACACAGACATCAAGGACCTGAATCTGATGCGCCGGAGGTCGAGATGACGGAGCAGCAATTTGACGAACGATCGAAGCTCAACGTTGAGCATTGGGTCGCGGCCCACGTCATTCCTGTGAATGCTAGTTTTTCAAGTATATTCCCATTTACTCATACGGTTTCAGTTCCGCATCTCGTTGGAAGACGCTCCAGTGACATATAAGACTTTGTTGGATGGCAAGTCTGTTACGTTTGCGCCCGCTTCAGGCGGGGATACCTCGCACGATTGGTCGAGGGTTACTCTTGAAGGTGGTATCCGTATCATTGACAAGAAAGAGGTAGGATTTGTCTGAATCGTTTTTCGGTCAACTAATATTTCCACAGGGAATAAATGGCGTAATATACATGATTGATGGTACCATAAAACCTAACTAAGGATTCTATGCCAACATATTGGATTGTGTTATGATATTTGATTGTACGTCACTACACGAACTGGAGAATTCATGGCTGGTCTTTGGCTAACCCGCAGAGTTTTGCTATGATAAACCTGCTAAGTATGTCAAACGTTGATCAAACGAGGTTCTAGGTGAAGGAGGAACACTGGTTTCGGTGTGTACTAGCCATGACATGGTCACTAGCGCTGCAGATTGTGCGAAGTAATTGTTAGTGCAAGCTAGAGATGCTGTGGCATTCACTACACAGCGGCCTTCTGATGTTCGCTGGGACGTTGCTCCTCGGTTTAGGGCAGCTTGCTCATGGTCATTTGAAAGGGTACGCGTTCTTTCTGTCGGATGTGGTATTCGCTGCCAGCACAGCGAAGACGACATTCGACGCAAGTTTCTGCCACCATATGTTACGATCGGGACAGCTCAGAGAGAAGGCGCACCCAATGATGGCCGTACTACCTTACGCCACATAGCATCACGATACGGACAAAAGCTTCGAAACTCGATTCCTTCTATTCGTACAATGTGATACGACGATATTGTTGGGACCACGCCGCGACGGCATTGCGACTGATTTTGTTTTTACTTTACTCTGTAGAACCATAGTTGACAGCTGGTCAGAAAGGACAGACTTGTGAGACGAATCAAGCACAAACTCAAATTCTGCGCGTAGAAATAACAGTGACCCACCTGCAGAAGATGAACGAATTCATTTGGGAAC
>JBBPUA010000758.1:0-12700 GCA_038094355.1 Afroboletus lepidellus | reverse complement strand
CTTTGGCAAGCTGTTTGAATTGCATCTGAGAATTCCGATTGGACAACAGCAGTTTAGCGACGCCTAGCGAGCCACCTTCCTAATTAGAGCGCAAATTTTGCGTCTTTTTGGCTGTCGAGTTTTCTGATCGGCGCCTATGGGGAAACTTGAATGGATCTCGGAAAATTACTGATAACAGGCTAGTCTCAGCTCACATCTTCGGAATCGCTGTTAGCGACGGCCCGTGAGATTCCACTAGTGTTTAGGTTTGGCTGCTGAACGTTAACGTGCCCCCTATTCAAGTTGTTCCCACCGGGTTGCGTCATGAACACCCTCATGGCATCCGATGGAGTCGGGGGTCTGGGGGCTGTAGACTTCGGTACCCCCAGATAGTAATTGATGCCGCATGACCAGCTTTGAATTGGTCTGAGGCCGGTCCGCCCACGAGTTAGACTGCTCAAAGGATCGTGTTAGTGTGCCTGATCCATTCCTACGTCGTAAGACCGTGGCGCGTTACTACTCTCACCGCCTGGAAAACGAAGAGCCGGTCCGCCACCTTTCAGGATGCAACCTTGTACTATACTGCATCGAAGAATCATCCGATGGCATGTTATATCGACTCGATCCAAATAGGCGATATCACATAGGCTTGATGCATAGGGAGCTTCTTCCTGTCAAAGTTTTGCGCGCGCAAGTGACTCGTATTTGTTCCATATCTGATTATCTCATCACAGCCTGCCCGCTATGGTACCATTGGTGACAAGCGAGTTGGGGTGGGACTGACTTAGTTGTTGCCAGACGACGTCCCCGACGGCGTCTGGGTGCGTCTGTACCATCTACAGCACGTCCTCTCGTTCAGCTGCGCGACTCCATATCGCGAGACACATACCATATGTCCTGCTCCAAGTACCCTAGTTGCGCTCGCAAAATTTGATATCCCTCCGGAAGCGACATGAAGCGCCTCCTGCCGCAACGCGTACGGTCTATAAACGCCATGGTCGATCCGCCGTCCCAACGATCCAGACTAATGCTCACATGGTATCTGGGATGGCACCGTACGCGATGTGCGTTGGAATGGTGTTCAATACGCGGGCAAAGGATCGGAATACGAGGATAAAGGAGGCGAGATCCCCATAACTAACCTGCTCCGTTTCGTTGATCGCTAATCCATCGCTAGATCGACGAGTAAACTCACCGCTTGTTGTCGCCGCGTACACTTGAGCGCCACCCCGCCCGCCTCGTTGGGGCGTTCTGCGGTCGGGAGCGGTCGAAGGCCGTACTTCTGTCGCGGACGTGTGGGTTTCCGAGAACATAAAAAGGAGACGGCTTACGACGAATATCTCCAAAATGCGTTCGTCCCAGCGGAAAAACGTCCGGCGCACCCTCAACGCCTGATATGCCGCCTCCACGCTGGGCCACACCTCCACCGGCTCCCTTGTTGCGGCGCGCTCGACGAAACGCGAGATCCAGGCCCAACTGCTCGGCCCTATCACGAGCGGCTCAAGCAGATGCAACGACGCAATGTTCAGTGATGGAGTGTACGTGGATGCTAATATACTGCGACAGTTGGACGTGGGCTACTAAGAAAATGACGATAAAAATGAACACTCACAGCACAGACGCCCCCGCAGAATGCCCCACGAGGGCCCACCTCCGCCTCGATACGTCCACGTCCACGCCCGTCCCCGCTCCAGCCAGAAATGCATGGATGAGCCGAGCGCTCGCCTCCCATGAAACTAGGCAGTCCGCGCGGTCAGGCGACGGGCACGAAACCCGGAACTGACCCACCCACCCTGGCATCCGGTCCGAAGCACCTCCTCGTTCACCACCGCCGAGTCCCCATGGTTCGGTAAATCGAGCGCCCACACTTCGCGGAGGCGTCCCGCCCCGGAGCGCTGCCGCGAAAACAGCCGCGTGAGTGTCGGCGTCCAGTGTTCCTTGTGCCCCCCGGGGCCGTGCACCAGCAGTAGCGCCAGCATGCTCTCTTGGCGTGCCCCTCGACGAGCGCGGTCCTGAGCGCGGTCTTCCGTGTCCGAGCGAGGCACCTCTGTCCAGTACCTCCTCGCCACCATCCGAAACGGCAGGCGCGGGCGCGGGTCAAAGACATAGTCTCTTGCCAACAGGCGGACGTCAGGTTCGACGATGGCGCTGTCAGCACAAGCTATATCAACGAGTGTCATGACCGTAGTGCAAAGACTCGAGAGACTCCGATGCCCTCTAGCAGTGTCTTTAAATGATTACCCCAATGGCAAGGATCAGAACGGGCGTGTATCTGCGTCCTTTGAGTCATCGCCTGCAGCCACACGTGGCGTCCGTGCCGTCGGACGCGACGTATTTATATTTGCAGCGCTGGCACTAGTGAAATCACGGAAAGACCAGAAGAGAAGGTGCTTGCCTTCAAGTTGGATGCCGAGTATCAGGCTCCATTGGGATCTGCGTCATCGTCCGTTGTGGCCACGACGACATTGTCCGGCGCTCGCACGCTTGGTAGATCCATAATGACCCACTGAGTAGGCACGGATCATCCCCACTGCTAGCGTAGCGGATTCTCCCGATCTCCAAGGACTGGAGGGTGATGAAACGTCGACCTGTTGCAAGTGTTCACCTGGCAGTTGGTCGGAGACCGCGTGTGGGCTTCTCGATCGATGGGGAAGTGTTCGGTTTTTTAGTCCCTTGCAGCCTTCGAATCGCAGGTAGCATGGGTAGAGTAGAAAGACGCGTTCCACCATCACGGGCTCGGGCCCACACTGCAAGCATTTGAAGCATCGGCAAAACACCGCAGGCAGGCGACTCTCAGCAGCACCAGCCAACCAACGCCATCCTGTTCACAAAAAAAAGCATCTTGTAAGATACATAAATTATGTGCAGTGAAGATAAACAACGAGGTGTCAAAGAAGCAGAGAAAAAATTCAGTTCACATTACAATGACCGTCGTGTATCCAAAAACCGTCTAGAAAAGCGTAGAGCTTAAAACGAGTTGACAAGCTCTACGCTCCGCTTCATAATCACCTCTAAAGACCACCGCTCCCCATGCCCATGTTTGAGATCAAGTACATCCCCTAGTTCGTCGCACGCTCGTAATACTGTGTCAACGTCGTCCTTGGTGTGCGCCGCGCTCACGCAGAACCGCACACGCGACGTTACGAGCGGCGTCGCCGGATACGCCACCACCACCACCACGATAGGTGTCTGTCGCGTGCGCATCATCCGCGCAAACGTCGCCATCTTGCCCGGGTTATAAATCAGCAACGGGACAATGGGCGAAAAGGGGTGTCCGTAGGTAATGAAACCGAGCTTCTTGAGGCCGGCGTGGAGATAGCGCGAATTGAAGGCGAGGCGGCGGATCCGCATGCGTGCTTCGGACCCATCTGCGAGCACTGGGGGGAGGGATATCCACGTAGGAAGTGCCGAGGCGGGGGCCATGCCGGGACGAACGTCGTCTTCAGTGGATCGGAGGGTGGAAATGGAACTCGACGGTGATAGGGTCAAACCAGGTTTAGAAGCCGTGAGAGGTGGCGCGACACCCATGATACTGGCCATACTAGAGATGATCTGCGTCAGGACGGGTGGCGTCATCGCTTCCGCGTACATGCCGGAGTAGCCGCGAACGCGGAGAACATCGATAAGTTGTTTTGGGCCAGCGATGTAGCCCCCTGCTGCACCGAATGACTTGGTAAACGTTCCCATGAGAACGTCTACGGAGCGCGGAGGGATATTAAAGTAATCGCAGACCCCGCGACCGTTCGGGCCGAGAGCACCGATCGAGTGAGCTTCATCGACAAACAAGTAAAACTAGGCAACTGTCAGTGGACGTGACCCTCGACTTGGGAACATAAGTACCTTATATTTCTTCTTGAGTTCGACAATGTGAGGCAGGTTCACCAAGCTCCCCTCCATGCTGTAAAGACCCTCGACGATGACGAGGATCTTTTTCCACGGACGGTGGGTCTTGGGCTGACCTTGGCTGATCACTTCCCGAAGGAGGGATTCCAGGCTCTGCATATCGTTGTGCTTGAACATGCGAACCTGAGCACCGCTGGTTCGGACGCCAACGCGAATGGACGCGTGGTTGAACTCGTCGGAAATGATGAGCGATCCCTTTCCTGCCAAGGCAGGAATGAACGTGGAATTGGTCGCGAATCCCATGGAGCTGATCAATGCATCCTCCATGCCGACGAAGCGTGCGACAAGCGCCTCGGCAGTAAGATGGAGTTCGTTGGAGCCGCCTTCAAGGCGAGAACCGCATGCAGAGACGCCATAGCGCTTGATGGACTCCTCGACAGCGTCAGCACAACCGCCACGTGCCTGTGCAAACCCGAGGTAGTTGTAAGAGGAAATGTTGAGAGCGCGTGTTTTGGTGCCGGGGTATATTTGAGTGTAGTTGCAGTCCTCCGAGTAACGGTCATAAACGAGGATGGTGCGCCCAGCAACACCGGTGACGGGGTGAGAAAAGCAGTCATCCATGCGACGCTTAAGCCTGCGCGTGTAAAAGGAATCAAAATCTGAGTTGAGAGGCGCATAACCCTGGTATGGAGAGGTCAGACACGGTACTCCACTGGAACTGAACATCGCACATCGTAGGGCATGAGATGCGTAAAGTATTGCTTTGCGAAGCGTTTACCAAAGAAGTCGCGGAGGTGACCAAAGACGATGAGCATGAGGTAGCTGAGGTAAGTGGTTATGAGGATATAGTACGGGGGCTCCTCTATTTCGTGTTCGGTGACGGGGTTGTCGGGGTTGTGCTGGGAGACACAACGATAGCCCTCGTTGGCGCAATGGCCAAACTCCGTGTGAACGGTGGTAAAAACCTGTTCGGAAGTGGGCGGGGTGTGTGGATAGGCAAGGCCAGTGCTATTGTCGTCAGATTCGTGTAGAACTGTATCCTCGGAGGAGCCTGTGACAGACGACGAGGTGGAGAGGGCTGGTGTGGATGCAGGGGAGATGTCGTGACCGCGGGCGCGCGAGTCGGCCTGGTGTACGGCGGAAAGGTAGGAGGCTGCAGTCGCCATGGAAGGCAGCGACTGCTTCTTCTTGAAGATGGACGGCGCGGGCAAGGGCGGGCCGAGCGCGATAGGGGAGGGCATCTCGTCCACGTCGTCGACAACCACTACAACCGCTTTTCCGACCTCAGGCCAGTATTATAAAACGTCAGATTATGTCAGCACATTTCCCCCCATTTCCGGGTCAAAAAAGTTGCCTTTTCGAGACTCTTCCTTGATCTTTATCAGTGACGCCCTAACTATCTGCTCAGGAATCAGTACCACAACTTTCTAGGTATCTGAGTGCGATATCATCGTATTTGCGTAGTCCTCTCGAGTGCCCTTGTGATGGAATTCTGCTTCCAACGAGAAGACAGTGTAATGTGGCGATAAGCTTAGATTGACAGAGTGGCCCCACAAGACCTCGAGGCGAAGCAACTGGAAAGAGAAAACCACTAGAAGCGCGGCCCTGTCAGTAGTGGTCCTTGTGATGCCTCCACTGACAGGTGGCTAGTGATCACGCCACGCCTTTGGCTTCAACTTTGGTCCGACTTTAGCGCCAGGGTGGACATGGCGATTTTAACCCACTACTTTGAGCCGGACTTTGTATGGACGAGGGACCGAGAAATGTTCACGCCTGAAGTGATGGCGTCTCTGCGACGAGAGTATATCTATGCACGTTCGAAGATACGATAAACAACAGATCTGTGTCACGATGAACTTGGTATACTATTGGTGGCATGGGATTCCGCAAGGCGACCTAGAACGGGATGAAAGTAACACATCGCGCCTGTGCATGGTCGTCGGGGGTCCGGGGTGTTTCGTGACCATCCACATCGTCACGAGAACACCCGTGATTTCTTCTTGTCCGTCTGTGCTCTGAACACGAAGACCGAAATTAACCTTGGAAGAGTCCATATTGTACTATCAAATCGAAGGTCGTGCCTGATCGATTCACGGATTCCCACAGATCTGTTTGAGGCATAACGAATCAGAGTCGCTTGTGTGGAAACAAGACCCTACTAGGGACCAAGAGCCCAGAAGCCAGCGGGAGGCTAGAAGTGTGATTTCGGCTGCCAGCATAGGCGATTCTGATGATCACGAAGACGTTCTGATCTTTACCCCATGCTGCTTGGACGTGGCGTGGGGTGCGACGAGAAGCTGGGTGTCAAGCTCCGATGTTAAACGTTCAAGCCGTTCCCGCTGAATGCACGAACTGACCTAAACCCATCGTGGTGGATAACGTCGAAGATGCGTTCAAGCGAGAGCCTATTTGTTCTTTGTCGAAGTACGATGAACAGTAGTGTCCCGTAGCGAGGGAACCCATTCAACGTTCTGGGGTAGAGTACGTTTTCGTAAAGGGACCCCAGCGATCGCACAATGCACGCGAATGTGCAATCGCTCAGGCACGGACGTGGAGTGGATCTGGTGGTCGAAGATCTTGCTCCGCTCACTTTCTCGGGGGCCGAGTAGGCGATTTGACTCCGAGCACGGTGGTACGAACGGATCTGGTAAAACGGCATCAGCACGGAAGCATGGCAGCCGAATATCGCCCGGCGGGTCGCCATTTCAGCGCACGACATCTTTTAATGAGTTACTCTCGAATATTTAACCTGATCGGTGGCGAATCGTGATTCAGTCTTATCGCCGATTCTAGAGATAGAGAGGATACGAATGATGCCAAGAGCATCCTCCAAGGAAGTTTTTGCCCTTCCGCGCTAAGCCTGACTTGGGTTACTCGGTGCAGGGCAAGGGAATTCGTTTCCAGCCACGGATCGTCGATCGGGCACTTGGGCAACCGATTACACGGACAAGGAGGCCATGACACCGTCGGGATTCACGACGGGCGACGGGTACTCACTCTCCAGCACCCCTTTCAGGATCAGTAAGCTGGGTGTGGAGTGCTCAGTTATGCAAAGTGTAAACAGAGCTCTACAAACTTACTCCCAATAATGTAATGGCGGATCGTTCTGAGCGTTTCGAAAGAACAAGATACTCAAATTGCTGGTAGGACTTGTTGTCATCGTGTTCCAACGTTCATGTTTAACCGGTTCGTCGTGCATAGCCTGAGGAGGGACCCCTACCACAAAGTAGTTGAAAGAGGGAGTATGCGAGCAAGTATTCAGCATCTAGTGGACACCAAAGGCGAACAAAGGGATTGGGCCTGCCTTGAAGATCCTCGTATGGTAGTCTTGAAAGAAATTCACCAGAACAACCAAAATACCCTGGGCAGGATGAACGAGACGACCGTCTATATCTCAGAGTAGGACCAAGGCGCACGCAGATAAAATCATCCCACCCTCCAGGCGCGTATCAAGTTGTTGCCGTTAGATGGTGCTTGCGTTGACTTCTCCATGACTGAATTTCAATTGCTGAGGCCCGTTACGACAGATTAGAGTGGGCTGTTGGGCTTTTGCGTGGCTGCCATCCATCCTTGACGATGTCTGATGAGTCAGTGGCCCGTAAATCAGTGGTCGGCATAGTACGTAACAGGTGAGGTGCTCACGCTGTAAAAACCGTGGGACGATAGTCGAGCGGACAGAGTACAAGTTAGAATAACCACATCAAACCTGCGCAATATAAAAGATGAGAAACCGAACGCACGGCAATGACGGCCTGGATGGACCGCAGATTTTGCGAACATGCCTGCAGACTAGTGCGTGAAGAAGCTTGCAATGTACGTCACAATGCTGTCGATGTCGAGCTATCTCCGCTCAGGCAGACACGTCAATGGGTCTGCGTTTTTCTTGATTCGAGTCATGAGATCACGTGATCCCATGCCTTGATGAGACGCGTCGCGTGAATCAACCAACTCACCTACTTTTTGTCCTTTCACCACGAACATTATCCAAGTCAACCATGGAAGCCAAGTACGCGTAGAGATGCTTACGTTTCAGAGGACTCACCCTTCCAAAGGCGTCAACAGCTCCTTCAAGACGCGAACATCTACCCAGAGTTCTACAAGCCAGGCCAGAAAATGTCTCAGCCAACAAGTTCCAGCGTAGTTGTGAGTACACGTGCTCTCGCTTAGGACACATACTTAACTCTACCAGTCTATATCCTCCAGTTCTGGGTCTTCAGAGCCTCAATCACCACCACCTGCCACGAAGAGCAATGGTAAAACCCGCCCAGTCGTCATTTCTTCCGACGAAGAGGACGTCGCGTACGTTTTTCGGTAGCATGATCTCGGATGGGTTTTTGACGTAACTAGCCCAACGCATACATCTTCTCAGCTTGCGAATAACGCCGGAGCGGCGTTCAAGAGCCAGATACTTGCCACTCTCGATCGCGCCACACCCGCAGCGCCGCCACAGCGCACAGCTGTGCCAGCCCCCATCGAGCTCCCTACAAAAGCACGGGGTCCTAGCCATGCAGACGCCCCAACATGGGAGACGTTTGACGCACCCGACGAGCGTGACCTCCATGATCCTCGCATGTCCGCAGCTGACGCCGAGAAGGCTCTACGTGCGCTGGTCGAAGATACCGTGAACGACACCAAAGAGACAGATATTGATATGAGCGAAGCGATTGTACCTGGATTCGCGGATGGCATCACGTTGCTCCCACATCAGGTCATTGGGAGAAGCTGGATGCGCGAACGCGAGATGGGCAAGAAGACTGGGGGGATATTGGCTGATGATATGGGGTAAGCAGGCACGCTTTATACGTGATGACATCTGACTCAGAGCAGCCTCGGCAAAACCATCCAAACCCTCGCCCGTATTGTTGATGGCCGTGCCAAGAAGTCAGACAAGCAGGATGGGTGGGCGGCCAGTACTCTGTAAGTAATGCCTTCGCATTTGATGCACTAGTGTTTATGACATTCTTTCTAAGTGTGATCTGCCCAGTTTCTCTTGTCTCGCAATGGGCTTCCGAAATTTCGCGCATGGCTGTTGGACTCCGCGTTATCGAGCACCATGGCCAAAGTCGTACTACTGACCCTTCGAAATTGCAGCAAGCACATGTTGTCGTGACATCCTATTCCATCGTTGCATCTGAATATGCAACATTTGCTCTGGAAACCAAGGACGAGGGTAAATCGAAGAAATCGAAATCCAAGGCCATGGCGGCTGCCTCGGACTCGGACTCGGATTCCTCCGAGGGACTGACAAGAAAGTTTGCCAATAAAAAAAGAACTGGGAAGTCGAGAGACGCGCTTTTCCGCGTGAAATGGTTTCGCATCGTGCTTGGTATGTGATGCTATGGCGATCTGGTGCTGGCTTGACAGACTATTTCCAAATAGATGAAGCTCATAACATCAAGAACCGAAACACGAAGAGTGCTATTGCGTGCTGTGCACTGGAGGGCAAATTCAGATGGTGTCTCACTGGGACCCCGATGTAGGTATCTTGTTTCTTCGTTTTACGTTTCGTTCAACAACGATCAATAGGCAAAATACAGTCGAAGAACTCTATTCTTTGATCAAATTCCTGCGGATCCGACCTCTCAATGATTGGCATACCTTCAACGAGCAGATCGCCAAACCTGTAAAGAGCGGACGACCTGTCCGTGCGCTGAAACGCTTGCAGGTAAGTCTTACAACCCATCCTTTGCGGTCCATCTCTTGACGGGCGCCGTGGTACTATAGGTTGTCTTGAAAGCAATTATGTTACGACGCACTAAGAATCAAATCCTGAATGGCAAGCCCCTTCTTCAGCTACCTGAACGTAACCTCGAGCTTGTCGAGTGTTCCTTCAATTCTTCTGAAAAAGAATTTTACCGGTTACTGGAGAATAGAATGTCATCCGAGGTCAATAAGCTCGTGCAATCCGACAAAGTTAGTTATACCCACGTATTGGTTCTGTTGCTCAGGCTTCGCCAAGGTGAGTGGTCGCTGCAATCCAAGCTCAAAGAGATTAGTCAAGTTGACTTGAACCCCAGCCTGCAATCACCCCTCTCTCGTTTCCAAGGACTATCGCATTGACAGGGATGCGGCCGAACCCAAGGCCGCTAATGACGACGAAGGCGATACCGAAGATCTTGCTGTCATGTTCGGACAATTAGGCATGTCTGGCGGGAAGAAGTGTCAGCTCTGCCAGACTCTGTTCGTCGGTTCTTCGCTATTTTTTGATATCGTCCTCATTCATCCACCGAAGCTTAACACCCAGAGACGATACGATGCATTGCAAGGAATGCCTACCTCTGGCAAAAACCACGGAGTCCCAGCTGAATTCAAACCTTCCCCCCGAATCCGCCAAGATCAAAAAGATCTTGGCTATCCTAAAGACAATCGACGAGCACTCTGAGTGTGCGGAAAAGACGATTATTTTCTCGCAGTTCACAACCATGTTAGACTTAATCGAACCGTTCTTGGATGCACAGGGTATCAAGCATGTTCGATGTACGTACCGTCTCCGACTAAATTTTCATGTGGCCCTTTTCATGCCCCACCGTCCCTCTGCGTAGTGTGCGAACACTGACAAATTCGTGCCGTTAGATGACGGCTCGATGTCAAAGGATAAGCGTGAAGCTAGTCTGGAGAAGATACGGGGCAGCAAGACTACGCGTTGTATTCTCATCTCGTTCAAGGCGGGCAGTACTGGTGAGTTATGAAACCATTTGCGTTTGCGGTTCAGTCTGCGCCGTCTTCGTTATCATTCGTCACCTCCCCTTTCATTTTTTCCGCCTGTACACCGCGTGTCTGCATCTCAGGATCATGGCTCACAGATGGAGCCCTAATACTTTTGCCACGAAGTCGCGACCGCGATTTCCCGTCCGCATCTTCTTTTCTTTGATTATATTTCTATATGTGACTGATTGGGTTTAATTCACATCCTCACTTGTTATCAACTCCACTATTGCGCCGATCGCATCATGTGCTCTATCCTACTTTACGGCTTGGCTGTGGCGGGGCTGTGCGGACGGGACGCGGTGTCGTTCTATCAGGCCTTAACCTTACCGCATGCAACAACGTGATTCTCGTGGATATGTGGTGGAACCCCGCGCTGGAGGTAAGTTGACGGTCGTTTCTTTTCTAATCCGTTCGGTTTGTTGTTTTTCCGTCTTCCTCTTATTTCCTCTGACCCCCACGTTTGACTGTGTGCTGTGGGACTGATCAAACTTTAATCCCGCCCACGGTGAATGATCGGGGCTAACAATGATACATTGTGGCAACAGGACCAAGCATATGACCGCGCACATCGATTTGGACAAACGCGGGACGTCAATATCTACAAACTGATGATACCCGATACAGTGGAAACTCGGATCTTGCAGGTGAAATTGACCGTGTTCCCCTCTCTCACCTGACACTTGACTGATGCTCGTACTTGCTTTCTTCACACCAGCTCCAAGATACCAAACGGGAACTCGCCAAGGCAGCATTGAGTGGCGACAAGATCAAGAACATGAAACTCGGCTTGGATGATCTGCTGGCGTTGTTCAGAGGTGGTGGTCGGTACGATGATGACGATGACGATGAGTAAGGTCACGCAATGAGCCTTGGTCGGCGAGCTACTTTTCTTCTTGCAAATGGCTTTTGAATATGATATGATGGGAAAAATACCTAGGCAAACGAACTGATGTGTACCAAATGTATGTATGATATTTTTGAACTTGACGAGCGGGTTAAGTTGGCCAACCTTACAGCCGCAACGGCACCGACGGAATCAACTTGCTAGATTAGCGTGTACAGATAGTAGGCAGATAAAGCACGTACTATGTCACCTGGCCCTGGCATGAACATAACTGGAAAGGCGCCCCAGGTCCTGAACTATGCCCCTTTAGCAATAGATAGTTCGGGCCGTCGTGGCACGCTGGCCCCACATCGGTGTTGGGTGGGAGTCAAGAGGCACATTCCAAGGTAGCACGCCACGGCCCACGATCGGCTGGGTCTTGCCGTACTTGGGCTGCTGTTCCGTCGGTCGGCTTTCCCGGTCTAGACCTTGTATCGCTTGCGAGATGGCTCACAGCTTCCCAAATTACTGATCATCGCGAACGTCTAGACTGCAGGGGCCACGCGCGGAGAAGTCATCCAACGAAACGGGGGTGCACACGATGCAGGGCCGTGGGCCCCTGCTAAACCCCACGTTGGCAGGCGAGATAGACACGGGAAACAAGACGGCAGTACAGCAAGCGGAGTATCGAGTCCCGCCGGGACGTTACACGACCTGCAGGGGCATCGGACGTTCGGAAGCGATGGCCTCGGATTCCCTGGCCGCCCCAATAGCCCCCTTCCCCGACACGCTAGGGCCAGACGGAGGTGGGAGTGTGCCGACGCCGAGCCGTATAGAGGTCCTTGTGGGTCTCAATATCTCGGTCTCATAAATCGAGTGAAGAAGCGCGAATATTGGGCCTCGAGTCTCGCATCATGCGGTCGTATCAATGGTGTACCAGGTATGTACTGAAAGCCGGGAGCGAGCGCGTCTATGCTGGACGCTGAGCATAGTAGCGCAGCTCCGTCCCAGGCGTTGTCGTCTCGCATGACGCACGCCAACCGATTCGTTGGATTCAGAGGCTCCGCCGGCGTTGTCATAAGTCAAAGTCGGAGCGTCCAGAGTCCAACCCGTCGGTGCATGGCAATGCATTTACCAAAGGCGGTCTGGTGAAGTTCGAGCCAAGACCCAGAGGCTCGTCCCATCTTCCCCTGACGCCACTGATTTATCCATGAAAGTTCTGGGCATCACATCGATTCCTGTGGAGATGTTTGGTCGTCCCATTACCTAGATACTGTGAATCAGCCAACCAACCTGGAGATTTCTCGCGTCCATTAGTGTTATACACCAACACCAAGTATGATAAAT
>JBBPUA010000757.1:0-12749 GCA_038094355.1 Afroboletus lepidellus | reverse complement strand
CGAAGATTCGAACGGTGTAAGAAAACTCAATTTCCTAAATGTTGCTCATGACTGAATTATGTGCAGGAATATGCGTTGAAAAGATCCCTCGACGAAGCCGATTGGCGCATCATCTTGGGTTTCACGCGTCGCGTGTGCACTGCCAGACCTGCTGGCCCATGCAGTTTAAGTGCGCAATGTGTCCAAGAGCTCTCCAAACCACCGGCCTCGATCGCGTTCCTCTTTCCAAATCTTTGTAATTTGTAGCTTTGCAGCCCAGACAAACAATCTATTCCTTTCCTGGAACACTTCGCCGGACCCAAATTGGTGGTCCTCGACTTCAATTACACACCAGACCTCTCAGATGCCATGCACGCGTTTGGGGAGAAATGTCCCAACATAACGCCCTTCCACTACTATCCACGCATTTCCACTAGCCATTCCAGTGACAAGATCTCGAATCTCATGTCAGTGGCCAAAGCTCCGTTCCCTGTGTTGTACAAACGTCGGAGTGGATGTTGCAACTATCATTCATCTCTCCCACTCACCTGATGAATAACCTCTCTCTGGAACTATATGATGAGCAGGTCGACTGTATCCAGTCCAATGCCCCATTAACTTTCCCTGCACTTGCTCATTATAAGATGACCACGTCCTTGGCTACTGCTCTGAAGTTCTTCGAGCATGTTCGCCTTCTGTCCATCGAAGATCTTCAGGTTCTAGTTCTGGCGCAGCAAGGGTTAACTGAGCTAGAGTTCGAGACGATTATTAGCGCCCTCCAGGATGTTTGCGGTCATGAATCACTGTTCAACATCGATGTCAGCTCGTTGGGCCTTGTTGTAGACATTCGATACAATGTCAGCTTTCACCATCTCCTTCCCTTGACCGTCTTTTTTAACATTCAGACCATACGCATCTTGATCCCCTACGGTGTGGACGTGAGCGAACGGAAACTACTCCAGTTGGCATCTTCATGGCCCGTCTGCAGGTCTTCAAAGTGGGCGGAGTCGAGGGTTGCACGCCGTCCAGCGCCATCTCTCCAGGGGGGGTTGTGGAACTGCTGAACCGATGCAGGTCGCTCTCCCACTTTAGCTTCCCGTTCGACATCCGTGGCTACACCGAGATTTCACAAGGTCATCCCTGGCGCGGTCTTGAGATGCCCAAGGCCTCGACCGTCGATGTCCAGCGCTCCGTCATCGAAGAGGAATCTATCGGGGCGCTTTCCGCCTTCTTCTGCGTTGCACCCTTCCCCGAGCTCAAGCTTGGATATGGCTTGGAGAAACGTCGGTTCTTGAATAACGAATTATCGGTAATGCCTTGGAAGTTGTATTACCATCGATGAGAGAGAGTATGTTCACTTGTGTACAAGCTTTGGGAGGGATCAAGGAACTTGTAATTTTTCTTCGGGAGAATCGTGCATTGTAGTTTACACAGCTCGGACGACGTATTGGTGGTGCATTCTACCGTGACGTGGGAAGAGCAATTATTGAATCTGGCCACTGGTTTACTTTCCTGTCTCAACTTGTCTGATGTACATCTCTTACTTTCTGATCTTTGCTTCTTTTCGAAAAAGTCGCCTTATAAACGACTCGGAGTGGCTGTTTTGTTATCACCGCCCTTACTGCTAAGTGTCCAGGAGACCTTTGACCGGGGTGCCCGCTTTGATCGCATTGAAAAAGTTGGAGGATAGCTGAACACCTTTTGTTCTAGGGCGAATTCCGTCTCTCAAGTAGTTCGTTTGAAAATGTGGCGACATGCTTAAATATACAAAACCGTGATTTCATGATATCCTGGGAGGAAACCTCAGGTTACACAAGTGCCAGCCATAGGCCGGTATAAAGCAAGTAGTAGTACAGCAAAGGAACCAATGAATCTCTTCCAAAACGGCCGGCTAGGCTCCGATGTGTACATAGAGAACCCGCTGATCGAGCGGTAGATTGACCGTATTCATCGTCTTGTTAAGCGCGTACGCCGCCCGGGTATAATCCAATCGGCCAGACTCGTCCAGCATGAGCGGATAAAACGTCGACGTGATCTTGTTCGTCTCTCCATCATCCACAGCCCACATCGTCCCAATCACCGAACGGAACCCGAGAAACTGCATCGCCGATGCGAGATGGATCATCTCGTCTGGGCTCTCCTCGTCTCCGACAGTCGTATGACATGCGGAAAGGTACGCAAATTCGGGGTCCTTTAAATTGCAATGGATGATCCGCTCAATAGCAAACTCTCCATCTTTGAGGGCAAACGCGGACTGGAAGGGTTCCTTACTGTTAGCAAGGCCATGGCATGCAAAATGCACCCATTCATTCTTGCCCAGCTCCTCTGCAACACGTGGTACGCAGGATTCATCACCATCGATGCACGTGAATGTCGCAGCGAGGTTAATATGGCGACCGATGTTAGCCAGTTCGGAGCTGACAGCAGGGAGTTTACTCTGCCCAGCAGCATCGGCTTGGCCAATGCCGACGAACCGTGTCATATTATTTGTGTATTTTGATGAGTGTGGACGCCTAGCACGAATGAGAGCACTCAAGGATGGAGTATAAGAAGAGATGTACAGAGATGCGAGATTCGGTTGACCCCTCCTGTATGGACCAGCAGCATGCAAGGGGAGAGTTGAAAACTCGGCAGTGGGGCACCACCAAATGCGTGATTGTAATGGGTATATCTTCTGGAGACAATCAACAACAGGGGAGACAACATCATCCCAGAGCTCCCGTAACATTCGACCAAGAGTATTGGTTGCACCCATTGTTGTCACACGAGCGGTTGTGATTCGGAGTGTTGAAGATAGATGTTGAACATATTGTTTCGTGATCGACAATGGAACATGAATTGGATCTCGGTCCTCGAAGACAATGAGGGCGTCACAGCCATGCTGGCTTGCATTGAGGATGATGACTGGTCCTGCACTGGCTGCTTGCTGAAGATCTGAGAAGAGGGAGGGCAGAAGGAAACGAGAAAATCCAGGCAACTTGCGAATAGCAGTCACAACATTCTGCATTTCGAGGTTGAGACGACAGAGATACTCATGTTGATCCACCTCAGATAAATCAAGGGTCTTCCGAATGAGGAAGGACAAATGTGTGAATTCATTTGCCAGTGTCTGTCCAGTGGAACCTGATGCAACAACATCATCGAGTGGGGAACGAAGGCGAGTGAGCTGGTTCCAGAATACACCACGTCCTTGCTCAAGCAGTTCCACTGCATGCTTCAGCATGTCATTATGGAGACAGGCTGAGAATGCATCCACTGCAAGTGACGATGTTTGCTTCTTCAGGATGTCAAGATGCTGGGGTAAAGAGGGAAGGATGGAGAGATGCTCAACAAGCAAACGGAGAGATGTTTCATACGCAAGGAGTGTTGAGGAATGTTTGTGGTGTTCTGCGTGATGAATCCATGCTCGACAGGCTGCCAAATCGGTCGAAGAGACTGCATGGGATACAGTAGCCAGCTGAGAAAATAGAGAAAATAGTTCCTCCAATAGCTTATGCTGATTACAAGAATGAGAATTAATGCAGCAGAGAATGAAATGTAGGGTAACCCACTGCTATTGCTGAATTAGGAGAGGTCTGTCTGGACAGATGGTAGTCATATTGAGTAGCAAGATGCTCCGCGAGGTGATTCAGGCACTCCGAATGGCCAGGGTGTTCTTGTGGGAGCAGTGAAAGTACTTCCCGGCCAAGGCCAATGACCTCCTCGAGGTCCCTTAAGGCCCCAAGCTGCTCATAGCGAATTGAGAGACAAACTGCGAGGCCATGCAGAAGCCCTGGATGATGAGTGTGTCCTGGAGGAGAAAGCATGACCGCTTCTTGAGAGAGGGCAATGGCTTCCTCAAGATCCTGCAAGACCCCTAGCTGCTTGGAGCGAGTGGAAAGATTTTTCACAAGATTGCTCAGAGCTGCAGAACGATCTGGGTGACCTTGTGGGCGAAGCTCAAGTGCTTCTCGGAAGAGGACAATGGACTCCTCGAGATCCTGTAAGGTCCCAGACTGATTGTAGCGAGTCCCAAGATGAAGTGCAAGGTTGTTTAGAGACGAAGAACGAAGTGAGTGTCCTTGTGGGCGAAGCAAGAGTGCTTCTCGGTTGAGAACAATGGCCTCCTCGAGATCCTGCAAGGCCCTGAGCTGGTTGTAGCGAGTGGAGAGATAAAGTGCAAGGTTGTTCAGGGACGAAGAACGAAAATGGTGTCCTTGTGGGCGAAGCTCGAGTGCTTCTCTGGAGAGGACAATGGCCTCCTCGAGGTCTTGCAAGGCCCCAAGCTGGTTGTAGCGAGTGGAGAGATAGGATGCAAGGTTATTCAGAGCCCCTGAACGATCAGGATGTCCTTGTGGACGAAGCTCGAGTGCTTCCCTGGAGAGGACAATGGCCTCCTCTAGATCCTGCAAGGCTCCAAACTGCTTGTAATGAGTGTGGAGTTCAAGTGCAAGGTTACTCAGAGACGAAAAGCGGAGAGGGTGTCCTGGCGGGCGAAGCAAGAGCACTTCCCGGCTGAGGACAATTGCTTCCTTGAGATCCTGTGAGGCCCCGAGCTGCTTGTAGCGAGTGGAAAGATAAAGTGCAAGGTTATTCAGACACGAAGAACGATAAGGGTGCCCTTGCGGGTGAAGCTCGAGTGCTTCTCGGCTGAGGACAATAGCCTCCTCAAGACCCCACAAGGCCCCAAGTTGCTTATAGTGAGTCGAGAGATGAGTCGCAAGGTTGTTGAGAGCCCCAGAACGATCAGGGTGACCTTGCGGACGGAGTTCAAGTGCTTCTCGAGAGAGGACAATGGCCTCCTCAAGATCTCGCAAGGCCCCGAGCTGTTCATAATGAATGGAAAGATTACTCGCAAGGTTGTTCAGAGCTGCAGAACGATCAGGGTGTCCTTGCGGACGAAGTTTGAGCGCTTCTCTGGAGAGGACAATGGCCTCCTCGAGATCCTGCAAGGCCCCAAGCTGGTTGTAGCGAGTGGAGAGATTAAATGCAAGGTTGTTCAGAAATGAAGAACAAAGATAGTGTCCTTGTGGGCAAAGCTCGAGTGCTTCTCTGGAGAGGACAATGGCCTCCTCAAGGTCTTGCAAGGCCCCAAGGTGGTAACAACGAGCAGAGAGATTAATCACAAGGTTGTTCAGAACCCCAGAACGACCAGGGTGTCCCTGCGGGCAAAGCTCGAGCGCTTTCCTGGAGAGGACAATGGCCTCTTCGAGATCCCCCAAGGCTCCGAACTGCTTGTAGCAAGCAAAGAGATTGCTCGCAAGGTTGTCCAGAGCCCCAGAATGATTGGGGTGTCCTTGTGGGCAAAGCTCGAGTGCTTCTTTGGAGAGGCGAATGGCCTCCTCGAGATCCACCAAGTCTCCGAACTGCTTGTAGCGAGCGGAGAGGTTGTTCGCAAGGCTGTCCAGAGCCACAGACCGACTGGGGTGTCCTTGTGGGCGGAGCTCGAGTGCTTCTTTGGAGAGGCAAATGGCCTCCTCGATATCCCGCAAGGTCCCCAGCTGGTTGTAGCGGGCCCAGAGATAGACCGCAAGGCCATTCAGAGACGAGGAACGATCAGGGTGCCTTTGGGGGCGAAGCTCGAGTGCTTCTCGGGAGAGGACAATGGCCTCCTCAAGATCCCGCAAGGCCCCGAGTTGCTTGTAGCGAGTCCATATATGAGCTGCAAACTTATGCAGAGACATAGAACGATGGGGGAGTCCTTGTGGGCAAAGCTCGAGTGCTTCTCGAGAGAGGATAATGGCCTCCTCGAGATCCTGCAGTGCCCCGAGTTGGTTGTAACGGGTGCAGAGATGAACTGCAAGCTTATTCAGAGACACGGAACGATCAGGGTGCCCTTTCGGGCAAAGCAGAAGAGCTTCTTGATCAAGGACAATGGCTTCCTCGAGATCCCGCAAGGCCCCGAACTGCTTGTAGCGAGCGAAGAGATTAGCTGCAACATTGTTCAGAGACATAGAACGATGAGGGTGCCCTTGTTGGCAGAGCTCGAGCGCTTTTCTGGAGAGGGCAATGGCCTCCTCGAGATCCCGGAAGGCTCCGAGTTGGTTGTAGCGAGTGCAGAGATCAACTGCAAGGTTGTCCAGGGACGAGGAATGATCAGGATGTCCTGGAGGGCGAAGCCTGAGTGCTTCTCTGGAGAGGACAATGGCCTCCTCGAGATCCCGCAAGACCCCGAGGTGGTGGTAGCGAGTGGAGAGACAATGCGCAAGGCTGTTCAAAGACATAGAATGATGAGGGTGTCCTCGCGGACAAAGCGAGAGCGCTTCGCGACCAAGTATAACTGCCTCGTCAATGTACCTGCCCATGACCCCGCTGCCTTGGCGAAATATAGCAGCCAGAGATTCTGCCCGTAAATGCAAATGTCTAACTGTTACGTAAATCAAGATTTTCGCCCCACACACAGGCACAACGGAATAAGTACTTTGTGAATCCATGCCGCTAATCGCTCGCTAACACCAACGAAGCTCAACATCTCACTTTGAATATAGACAGAGAGTGATACACACCTTGTCGTTTTATGCTGGTGGACGTGATGCTCCGGGTTGTGAATGTGGTTGTGCCCGAAGTGGGCCAGGAAGTGACCGCAGAAGGAAGAATCAGCTCACTCAAAGTGTAGAAGTACCTGGAGTCAGCGCCGTGGTGGTGCCTGTGAGGGTTGTGGTGGGTGCAGATGAGTCTATAAAGGTAGAAGAACCTCAGTGGCAAATGTAGTGGCGGGGATCGACGAGCTGTCACCAGGAGTTGTTCCACATGCCCATGAGGCTGGAGCGCAACTGCGTCAGAAAATGGCCATGGCCATGGGACCAAACAAGTCTGACGTGAGGACTCGGATGCCTGAAAGGCCCGACAATTGATGCCGCTACATACAGAGGTGAAAAAAATGTAGTTTGCCCGGCGAGGTCAGAATTGGGGACAGGGGAGACGCCACTAGGGTTGTCAATTGGAACCAGCAGGGTCTCCGGGGGTAGGCGTTGTGCTCGGACAAGGTGGACTCAGCAAGGGATGAGTTACTAGGACACAAATCGCCAGTGTAGATCATCATGATCGGATAGCGACATGGTCGCCAATATATCGGAGAAGGTCGCGGAGTCGTCGGTTGGGGTCGGAGCGGGTCGTAGCGTAGCGTAGGAACTCTCGCCAGCAGTCGAGTGTAGTCAGAGCCACCACTGGACTCGGGGTTGGCAGCCAGTTCCCCTACGCCCCTCCACCGTCGGATAACTTCAAGGCGTACAAAAGTGCATACATGCAGAGCTATTGCGAGAAGTCGTTCGTATTCCAGCTACAGGGGGTATTCTGTGTGCAGAAAGCGAAGGCCAGGGCGGACGAAGCGGGCCGCGTTTTGAGGCTGAGTACATCGGCTTAGGGCCTCCGAGTCTGGTGGAAACCGACCGTGGCCGACGGCGGAAACACTGATACGAGCGGGCACGAAAGAACGGGACCGAGCTCTGTAGGGCGACTACGAAGGGCAAGGACAAGATACGACTACATACTGTATACTGTATATCTACGAGATGACGCGTAGATATACGTAACGGTGTGACGCGTGACAGATGATGCCAGTGGGCTCACATCTGCCAGTGGCTTGCGCTGGTGAGGCGATAGGAAGCAACGCACGCACACATGTCGCTGCCGCTCCTGGAGCGCCCTCTGTCTGCACGCTCAGATGGCTTTCTATGATGCAAGGATGATGTCATGACAGGTCAAGTTATCAACATGCGCGTGGCGGATGCGCTCTCGGGTCTAGGTATAAAATCCCCCCATAAACGCGATGCAAGTTCAAAGATCACTGTGGACTGTCCGTACATGCACACCTGTCACCGAGTCCATCATCTCTACAGCAGTTTGCAAATCTATTTGAAAAGTCGCACCTCGGAGACAGCCGGGGAAGGACCCCGGGTGCAGCTGAGTGAGTGGCCAGCACAGCTGAGTAAGCATGTCAGTTCATTTTGCACCATGTTACCCATCCAGCTCGAGCATCCTTCAACGTGAAGCGGCGGCGGACACAGAATCACGCCCTAGAACATTTATATATACGGTGTACAGTAGTCAATTGCCAAATTATAACTACTTGATAATCCTGTTTTTTTTGGAGGTGTGTTGTCCGATATCGGCTTGAAGTTGGACGTGGTGCGTGATTCAGAAGTTCGGAGTACAATTTAACTATGTACCATCCACCATCTCCATCTGAGCACAAGAAATAGATTGATTTTTACAATGACTATATAGTATACAGTATGTACGAAACGTTCTGAGGCGTGATTCCTTGTCCGCTGCTGCCGCTTCATTAACATCATCGTCGTGGGGAGATGGCAGTCCTTTCGCCGTCGAGTGTGTTGGCATGATCTTGTTGTATCATTCTCGCTGTGGGGAGATGCTAGTTGAAGCTTTCTGTGATATTAAGTGGCTGCAAATGAGAAGAACTTTAAACTCGAAGGATGCTCGAGGCGAGCTGAATGTGCGACGTGGTGCAAAATGAACTGACACGCTTACTCAGCTGTGCTGGCCACTCACTCAGCTGCACCTGGGGTCCTTTCCCGGCTGTCTCCGAGGCGCGACTTTTCCAAATGCGTTTTCCACATAGATTTGCAAGTAACAATCTCTCAGGGGGAAGCGGCATTCGTAATGGTGCAAGGTGATCGTACGTACACGGTGTGACTACAGGCACTCGGATTCATGGGATGTTCCATGACCATCCAACTCACAAAGAAGGATGACATCGTGTCGGCCGGTTCGGTCGACAAAGCCCAGTTCTTGAGAAAGCTCGGCCGAACGTAGCGTTTCATACTAGACGACGCTGATCTTGGCAATGAAAAGCTCCATCGACGTACGTGTCTTGTTGTGGACGGTCCTCTGGCGCGTTTTGACGGAAGATGCAGCTACTGGGATAATGTGAATTTCCTGTAAGCATGCTGGCTTACCTATGTCCCATAACTAGTACATATTCTGGTTCCGATACTGAACGTTAGCCGTTCAGTATTCTGTCTTTTGGTGTGGCGGTCATGCGCGGCGGTCTGGCCGCTTACACTTTTATGTTACAATCAGGACGTGATAACATGAAAGAATTAGAGTACTCTGAACGCTTTGTGTTCCAGGACTGACCGATTTCCGTCAATCTGGTGGTGCATCTGAAAGATTCACGACGTGCCTAAATATACAAAACCGTGATCCCATTCTCGGAGGAAGCTCAGGCAGTCGTGGGGTCTGTAGTAGTAATACAGCTCATTAACTAATAAATCCGTTCCAAAATGGCCGGCTATGCGCCGATGTGCACATAGAGAACCCGCTGATCGAGTGGCAGGTCGAGTGTCCTCATCGTCTTGTTGAGCGCATACGCCGCCCGGGTATAGTCCAACCGACCAGACTCGTCCAGCATGAGCGGATAAAACGTCGACGTGATCTTGTTCGTCTCCCCATCATCCACAGCCCACATCGTCCCGATCACCGAACGAAACCCGATGAACTGCATCGCCGACGCGAGATGGATCATCTCGTCTGGGCTCTCCTCGTCTCCGACGGTCGTATGGCACGCGGAAAGGTACGCGAACTCGGGGTCCTTCAAATCGCAATGGATGATCCGCTCGATGGCGAGCTCGCCGTCGTGCAGGGCGAACGCGGACTGGAAGGGCTCCTTGCTGTTGGCGAGACCATGGCACGCAAAGTGTACCCATTCGTTCTTGCCTAGCTCCTCTGCGATGCGAGATACACAGGACTCGTCACCTTCGACGCGCGTGAACGTGGCGGCGCCGTCAACATGGCGACTAATCGTAGTCAGTTCGGAGCCGACAGCAAAGAGTTTGCTCTGCCCGGCAGCATCCGCTTGACCGATACCGACGAACCGCGTCAGATGACTCGCGGGCTTGGATGAACGCGGACGTCTGGCGTGGATGAGAGCACTCAAAGATGGGGTATAGGAAGAGATGTGGAGCGACGCAAGATTCCGTTGACCCTCCCTATATGGACCGGCAGCATGCAATGGTAGAGTTGAAAACTCGGCGGTAGGGCACCACCAAATGCGTGACTGTAATGGGTATATCGTCTGGAGAATATCAACGACAGGGGAGACTACATCATCCCAGAGTTCGCGTAACATCCGACCAAGAGTGTTGGTCGCACCCATTGTTGTTGCACAGGCAGTCACGGTTCGGAGCATTGAAGACAGCTGGTGGATATGTTGTTTAGTGACTGACAAGGGGATGTGAATTGGATCATGGTCATTGAAAATAATAAGGGCATCACAGCCATACTGGCTTGCATTGAGGATGATCACAGGTCCTGCACTGGCTGCATGTCGAAGGTCTGAAAAAAGGGAGGGCAAAAGGAAACAAGAAAATCCAGGCAACTTGCGAATAGCAGTCACAACATTCTGCATGTCAAGGTTGAGACGGCAGAGATACTCGTGCTGATCTATCCCAGACGAACCAAGGGCCTTACGAATAAGCAAGGATAAACGTGTGAATTCATTTGCCAGCGCCTGTCCGGCAGGACCTGATGCAATGACATCACGAAGTGGGGAATGAAGGCGGGTGAGCTGGTTCCAGAATACACCACGTCCTTGCTCGAGCAGTTCAACTGCATGCTCCGGTACACCATTACGGAGACAGGCAGAGAATGCATTTACTGCGAGCGATGATGTGTGCTTCTTGAGGAGGTTGAGATGCTGTGGTAAGGAGGGGAGAAGGGAGAGATGCTCGACCAGCAATCGAAGAGATGTTTCATATGCAAGGAGTGTCGACCAATGCTTGTAGTATTCAGCTTGATGGATCCACGCTCGACAGGCAGCCAGATCAGTTAAAGACACTGCATGGGATACACCTGCCAGCTGAACATACAGAGAGAATGCTTCTTCCAACGGCTCCTGCTGATTACTCTGCTATTATGACAATGAGAATTAAATGCGATAGAGGCATGTAAAGTAGCTCACTGTTGTCACCGAATCATGAGAAGGCTGCCCGGACAGAAGGCGGTTATAGCAAGTGGAGAGATGAATTGCAAGGTTTTTCAGAGACATAGAACGATCGGGGTGCCCATAGGGGCGAAGCTTGAGTGATTCTCGGTAGAGGGCAATAGCCCCCTCAAGATCCAGCGAGATTCCAAGCATCCGGAAGCGAATAGAGAGATGAGTTGCAAGGTTGTTGAGAGAGTCGGAACGACCAGGATGTCCTTGTGGGCAGAGCGAGAGTGCTTCCATGGAAAGGACAATGGCCTCATTGAAATCCTGAAAAGCCCCGAGCCGCTCGCAGCGAATGCTGAGACGCTTCGCAAGGTTATTCAAAGACACGGAGCGATCAGGGTGGCCTTGTGGGTAAAGCAAGAGGGCTTCTCTACCGAGGACAATGCCTTCCTCGAGATCTTGCAAGGTCCCAAGACGCCGGTAGCGAATTGAAAGTCGACTCGCAAGGTTGTCCAGGGACATAGAATAAACAGGGTGTTCTCGGCGGTGAAGCGAAAGTGCTTCTCGACTGAGAACAATAGCCTCCTCGAGATCCCGCAAGACCCCAAGCTGCTCATAACGAGTGGACAGAAAACTAGCAAGGTTGCCCAGATACATCGGATGGTCAGGGTGTCGTTTCGGGTGAAGTGAGACCGCTTCTCTTGAGAGGGTGATGGCCTCCTCTGCATCCCGCAATGCCCCAAGCTGGTGATAGCGAGCAGAGAGATGAACAGCAAGGGTGTTCAAGGGCTCAGCACGACCAGCGTGTCCTTGCAGGTGAAGCGAGAGTGCTTCTCGGTCGAAGACAATGGCCTCCTCGAGATCCCCCAGGGTCCCAAGCTTCTGGTAGCGACTACAGAGCCCAACTGCAAGGCTACTGAGGGATCTACAACGATCGCGATGTCCTTGCGGGTCGAGTGAGTGTGCTTCTCTGGAGAGGACAATAGCCTCCTCGAGATCCCGCATGGCCCCAAGCTGGTTGTAGCGAGTAGAGAGATGAATTGCAAGACAGTTCAGAAAGTTGCAACGCTCAGGGTGCCCTTGCAGGGAAAGTGAGAGTGCTTCTCGGTCAAGGACAATGGCCTCCTCGAGATTCTGCAAGGCACCATGGTGCTTATAGTGATTGCAGAGATGAACTGCAAGGTTGTTCAGGGACATAGAACGATCAGGGTGTTCTTCCGGGCGAAGCGAAAGTGCCTCTCGGTCGAGGACAATTGCCTCCTCAATATCCTCCAAGGCCCCGAACTCATCGTAGCGAGTGGAAAGGTGATTCGCGAGCTGTGTCAGACACGAAGATCGCATGTCGTGGCCGGGTGGGCAAAGTTCCAGTACTTCGCGATCAAGCACGACTGCCTCGTCAATGTACTTGCTCGTGGTCCTGTCGCCTTGGAGAAACGTGTCGACCAGAGATTTTGCACGCGAATGCAATTGCCTAACTAGCAAGCAATCAATACCTTCACCCCGCACATAGGCAGAACGAACTAAATACTTTCTGAATCCATGCTAACCCACTGCCGAACTCGCTAATCTCAAGCATGAACATCTTGCTCCGAATGTCGACAGAAAGTATGCGTACCTTGATGTAGTGATTGAATGTAGTGAAGGCGGGCCATCGAGGGAGCTATCATCTTCTCAAATACCATACGTACCAGCTGTGCCCGCGCAGCATTTCCTGTGACAGAGATCCCACGCGAAGCATGATGCAAAAAGTCATCCAAGTTCAAGACAGTGTGCGTAAGAGGTGGTTACGAGGACAACAGTTCATGAACCAATGAAGGAATAAAAGAATAACACAACAACACAACAATACTTGCGTAAGGTATCAAAAACTGCTTTTCTCATCTACAATGAATGAAAAAAA
>JBBPUA010000756.1:0-12765 GCA_038094355.1 Afroboletus lepidellus | reverse complement strand
CCCTTGGCGAGAATGTACAGCTCGTGATGCTGGCTACTCGCAGGAAGGTCAAGCCATTCTACTGTCTGCATGCACCGCAGATGTTTTGGGTACCATGTGCGCGCGGGACATAGAGATGCAATCAAAGTGAGGAGCTCCGATTCGCGTGAACCAAATTTTATGATCGACCAACAACCAGCTGACCGAAGGATAGACAGCGCTTCCTCCGTGCCAGACCTTCCCGTAAGTGGATCGGTGCCACATCCACTGGTTAGAGCGTGGAGATAAGCACAGTACAGTTTGTTCGTCAAACTGACGTTTCCCGTAAGGCTGCCCAGTTCAGCGTTGATCATATAGGTTTGATACGTGACCCGTTCGAGAGCAGAGCCATGAGTATTAATCTCGACGTAGACATGGTGGTCAGCTGCTCCAAAGGAAATGTCACCCTCGGGTATGAGGACACATCTAGGATCGAGTTCGATAGCATTGACGTTCCTGTACTTTGGTCGGAGCACGAGGCGATTGACCAAACCAAAAAGGGTCCCAACAGATTGGTCTTCGTCATAAACCATGCCCCGCATGCTGCGAGACTGAAGTTCGCCGTCCTCGTCGACATAAAACAACAGGCCATAGCGGGGCAAAGAAACCTTCAGTTGCCGCGATGACGTGGGTTGGTTGTGATCGAGCGGAGATATGTAAACGAGAAGGTTCTCTGGTGTATCGAGGGGGCTAAGGAGGTTGGAAACCATGCCCCAGGATCGACTGCGGATGTCTATAAGGAACTGGTCGCCTTTCTGCATGCGGTACCTTCCAGGAGCACAATCGACGGTCCAGTTCACCGACGAAGCCTCCCAGAGGCTATCTAGCGGACGGATCTCCATCACGGATGTCGAGAGGTTTAGCCAATGAGCATGGCCCTCAACCAATACCCCCGGCAGATCACCGGCAAGCTTCTCTTGAGGGATGAGTTCCATTATATTAGAATCACCGGTGGTTTGGCTTTGTTTGGCGCGTATCACGAGTTCCGAATTGCCTCTCAGCGAAAAGTATACCTGCATATAGGTGAGTCCTCGCAATAGTATATTCTACTAGACCGCATACCTGATGACCGGAAATCATGCTCCTCGTCGAATAGTCCATCCCTGGGAGATCGCCTGGTATAACGTCAAGTACGTGCTGCAAAATCATCAGTATGCATCCTACAATGGGATCGCAGAACATACTTTGCCAAAGACTAGATTGTATAGCGGATGTCGCAAAATCTCGTTCGGTAGTCGCCCAAGCGGCTTCCCGTCGACCAAAAGTGAACCGTCAAGCAAATTGAAATGCACGACCTGCGAACTTTGCTCAGTTGTCTGCGCAGTCATGCACGAGAACCAACGCGAATTTGGACCCTGTAAAGGGACCCACTTCGAACCAGGACGGTAGTCAGGCCAAACCCAGCGAACCGCAAGGTTGATACCTTGATCGCCGGGATCGGCCTGAATAACGTCGCGGACAATGCTCTCGAGAGCCAGTAAGGAGCAGCGGGACCGGTCAAGAAGTAACCGAGAATACGCAGAGAGGCAAGAGATGTCGCTCGGCGTATGGTCATGGACCAATACAGCTGATGAGAGTAAGACCTTGATATCTTCTACTGAGCCAATAAGGTCCTGGACCATGGAAGGGTCAACATGGAACGTGCACAGACAAACGGCAGCCGCATCCCGTAAAAACCCACGAAACTCTTCATCCCCCGGTGTTTTCGTAAGCTTGGCTGATAGCTCTTCTACCCAGGAGAACACCTTGCCTCGGGCGGTTCGAAGGAGCTCGAGGGCTCTCAGCGAGATAACTTGATCAAGATTGGATGCAAGAAGTCGGCGGAGTAACAGGGAAATGGTATCCATAGTCGCCCCTTCCAACCAACTGGCTTCTACATCTTGAACAAGACTTCCAAGCTCTCCTAGAATCGCATCGCAAAAGGAGGGCTGTTGGATATCCTGATGCCACATCCAATCCGTTTCACCAAGTGGTGGACCGACTTGAGAAACCGCCTGAGCAAACAGTAAATGAATTTCATGACGACGGAAGCTCAGTGATCGACCACGGAGCTCTCGCAGGATGTTGAGCCATTGGAGTAAACCACCACCACGCAGGTGCCCAAACGCCGTATATTCATGGATGGAAAGGTCTACGTGGCAGTCGGCTTGATTTGCCAAGACGTCGTTCGATGTGTGGGAAGTGGTATCAACATATTTTTGCAGATTCCCGTATGGCCCACTTTGAAGCTTGTATATGCAATACTGTCCGATGTCGACACGACCAAACACTCCTGAGAAAGGTGTAGAGGCATGGCTGTCGAAGCCATAGAACGACAACCCATTGTTTACGCAGACCCGACTCTGCGTGGTGGGGACGGAAGTTCTGCTATAATGCGTGACGACGAAAGGTTTGGTGTCAGAACCAAGGGTGACACGCGATCTCGGATGCCGTACGAGATAAGGTTGAAGCGCAGTATAGTCAGTGAGCTGGATGTAGGGATGCCTTGGTTTAATAGGTGGAGAACAGACGTCGACTAAAAGGTGTAAGGTGGCACTACGCCACATGTTGAATGAAACTGGACAGTCTAACTCGAATACGACGGCAGCTGCGTCGTTATAGCCAGCCGGCAACGGCCACTCATGAACGGCTATCTCTATGTTAGAGAACTCCCTCTCAAGTTCGCATTTGTCGCAGTATCTGTAGTGGTACTTGTGGCCATACCAATTTTCGCGAAAAACGTGATCGGTCCTCGCAGCCTTTTGCTGAAGTTCTGTATATCGAGCGTTCATCGATTCAAGTTCGGCGACCTTTGCCTGGACTTCGCGGCGAGCGGTTTCTTCGATACGACCTTTCAGACCCTGAAGATGCGATGACCCATTGTAATAACGGACAGCGAAAGAGCTTTCAGTGACGGTCGTAGCGAATGCCGACTGTCGAGCGTGTGAGTGGCGATATGACAGGTACTCGTGCGCACGGCGAAGGCGATAAAGGCCAGCAGACTTGCATTGCAACAGGTCCTCTAGAACGCGTGTGGGAATCTCAGGGGAGTAGTCCTTGAGCATCGGAATTTCCCTGATAGCTATCTTGTCCAGCGCAACCCAGAGCTCGATAGTGGTGAACAGCATGACCGAGAGGAGCTCCGGATTGTTCCCATATGTCTCCAGCGCACTTGACGAATATTTGTGCGCCAGAACTTCCAGTTTGATACAAGCTTCGTTGTTGTCTTCCACCAGATCAACCCAATCATCAATGTCCTGCTCCACCACTCGCTCAACATCATAGAGGGTAGCATACGGTTCAGTATGATATGCCTCCTGAAAGAAGGCGCCATTAGAGGTCAGAAATTCGCGGAGAGAACCTCGGGGACGGTGCCGAGGATGGAAGGAGGTGTCGAGAGCATTTATGGCGCCACTGTCGAGACAGTTGCGCAGATAATCTTCACTGTTCGAGAGCGAGAGCTGCGTATCTCCTATGAGATCAAGCTGAAAGGGAGTCCAGACAGGAGATGCACGCTGAACAGCCTGTACCTGCCTCCACCTCTTCTCTAGAGTCGATCTGATAGAAGTGCACGTCTGCAGCACAGTGGACGAGAGCCACTCAGGCGCAGCAGATCCAAGTTTCCTCAACCGCCGGCTGATCTTTGCTGACATGAACTGGAGGGTATCGTTGGGAAGGTCCGCGTAGAGTTTTTCATCCGCAACCCGACACATGAGAAATAGTATGAAACGTTTGTATGTGACATGCCCAAGAGTACACCGATCGGGCGAAGTCTGAATGGCAACCCTGATAAGAAGCCAGAGGGAGGAGCGCCGCCAGGGCAGCTTGGAGTTGCTCCATACGACATCATCCCCTACGCGCTTCGTAACACGAGCAGCATCTGCAGGACGACCGACGCTCCGAAAGATGGCGGTGAGGAGTTCAGTGATATAGCGTGGATGGACAGTGTCCCGCGTCTCGACAACGTTGGTCTGCGCTTTGCGATTTGTTGGAGCAGAGTCGAGGATATCGCTGTTCATGTGAACAAGAAAATTTCCAAGCTCAACTAGGAAGCCCTCCTCCTCGAACACGGTGTTGGGGATCTCGATCGCCGGTCCAGGGAATGAGCACGTGAGTTTCCCCTGCGCAGCCATGACATCTTCAGCCTTCGCGGAGACCTCAAAGGACTCGAAAACGGTGACATCTTTCCGTTTTTTGAATAGGACTGCAGCATTTTGTGCTCGGATAAGAAACGCAAGAACATCTATGTAGTAAAGTAAGCTTCGGGGTATTATGTGGGGCCGGAATGCTTGCCTCCAATGTTCATGGCGCGCAGCTGAGAGACAACTTGGAACCCGTTCAAGCTTGCGAACTGAAAAGTAGCCTGAAGATTTTGCAGCATTCGAGAGATGCCATGCCACTGAGACACAACTGCCGAGTCGACATGGTCAATATATAAGCGCGCAGCAGACACAACCGCTCCAGCTAGCGAATGATCATTGCGGATAGCGTGGTCATCCCCATCAGGGAGCTGAAGAGGACAAAAGATATGCGTGATGATATATTGCGATGTATGAAGGTCCCCAGAATCGAGAGTAGAGTAAGACATTGGGGACGTCGAGAGGATTTAGAAGAGACAAGGGACGGACAACAATTGCAGCCTTTTAAATCCACCTGTATCAAGGGATTTTACCTAAATCCAAATGCACAGGATACAGCTACAACGTCAGGGCGCAACTCAAGAAGGTACAGGACATATTTACCTGCCAATGCCCGCAGCCCTCGCGTGCACAGGACTGAGCCCACGAGGCGAAAACAGGGTCAAGACGGAACGTTGTTTCGTCTTCGCTGGCACGAGAGCCAATGGTCCGCATGATTCATTGCAAACGAAAACGAACTTGAGGATATCGATCCGAGTCGTCTGGGGAGTTGCTCAGCCCGCAGTTTAGTAGAACTTCTATAAGACCCACATCGCGGTCTCATTAAGGGACAGTACCATCGTGCACGCGGTTACTAGAGGTGCCTCAACCATCGAGAAGCTTGGATATGAATGTCAAGTCACTGCGTCTGAGATTCAAGTCGAATATCCGAGGCCTCGCTGCGAGCGCGTTGGTGACACGGAGTCCGTTGACGGTTCGGTTGGTTGGGGTTAGATCGGAGTCGGAGTTCAAGTTGTCTACCCGACGACTGCCACATGGTGCTCGGACCGCCGAACAAGTTCACTATCCATTTTCCTGTTCTCTAAACTACGGTTTCATATCGATAGACCAGAATCGAAAAAGCTCTCATCACACTGCTTTGCGTTGCACCTCCCGCACTCATGAGTACCTCGCCGCATGCCCACCGTGGCTGCATGCACATTGGCGCTGCCTGCACCGCGCTGACGCGAACGACGATGCCATGTGTCTCAATCTGGAGCAGAGGACGTAACGGCATGACCTCCACGACTGCCACGAGGACACGCCCACCGCAATCGCCGCCATAATGACGAAGGCATGTCGGTGTCACAACCACCATGATCATGATGAAGATGCGGCTACGACTGCCACCAATAGGACACCGAGGACGAGGACATGGCGGGACTATACCAGCGACGACGACGAACGACACTCGTAATGTCTACATTATATATTTGATGTTGAAGGTAGGAGTACACACATGGTCTTCCTTGAGCTCAAACGAAAATTCTCCACGTGATTGTAAAGGCGTTTGTTTCCACGTGTGACAACTCAAACGATCGAGCAAGGTAAGTGATTTTGTATCGCCAACCTACTAGGTCGTCTTGCCGATCTCTGGAAATCACGTCAAGGATATGATTCTTGTGCACGTATCCGATCACAAAAAAGAAATCGAAACCAAGACTACATACAGCGCCATCAACTCGCGTCGTCCGTCCCGCCTGGGCTCCCGTTGGACTTGGGCAACGAACCACCCGCAGCGGCCGCACGCGACGCAGCCGCGCTCGCCCCCGCCCGGTCCTTGGAACTCAACAAGCTCTGGAAGAAATTTTGTAACACTTCGTGCTGCGTTTGTCCCCCCGTGGCCGAGCTCTGCGACGCGCTCAGCGTCGGGGACGTCGGCGCCCGTCCGACTGCTGCAGTCCCTGTTCCGCTCGCCGCAGACAACCCCGAGGTCGGTCGTGCGCCTCCTCTGGACAGTCGTCGGGACGCGTCGCCATTGACGCTCGCGCTGAGTGCAGAGCTGCCGCCGAGTCCCGTCTCCATGTCCGCCAGCGCCTTCTCGACATTGGGCAAGTTGAAACTACTGCTCCCGAGCGGCCCGACGATCCCGGCCGCTGCCGTCTCCGTCGGGTTTCGGAAGGCCCCACGTGGGTCGCGATCAGGCTTCTTGGCATTTTCGTCGTAATGCTTGGCGAGAAAGGCTTGCTCGGCCATTGGGGCGTTGAATGGGGGGAGTGGTGGGGGCTTGGGACCGTGAGCAAGAAGTCCCGGGAAATGTTAGGCCTACTTACCTTGGCACCTTGATCGGGTACTAGGGCGAGGTACATGCGCTTGGCGCCGCTCACGCCTTCGGCTTCGGAACTTTCTGCGAGATCCATGTCCCATGCCTCGCCCCATACCCGTGCCTCGAAGCCTTCTCGTAGGACGCCAATTTTCCCCCAGCTGTCCCAACCGGCAGGGACGACAATCCGATCGCGATCGAGCGTGTTAGGTCTATGATAGAACACGAACGGATTTCGTATCGGTGCAGGTGCTTCCGTTCCAGCGGCCACTCCGAGGGCCGGTGCCGGAGGTGTGAACAGTAGATGTAGCGTATACTGCCGAAGCACGCTGAGAGTACTTGGTTGAGGAGTGGTATAAAACAGGGCGGCACCATCTAGCAATTGCATGGGAAGACCGCGTCACGGACGGAAACAGATAGCTTACATTTGAGACATATCGTGCGGAGGACTTGCATGATACCGTCCGTCTGTTCTTCCCATTCGCCTCCCTTGCCTTTGACCATGGCTCCCATTCCGGACGCGCCGGCACCGACGAGATCGCTGCCTTCGTCGATCAAATCTGCCTTTGTACACACGACGATAATCGGAACCCCGGCCGAGTTGTGCGTCAACGTTCCAGGACCTAGCGGCAAGACGGTATTTGAAGTCAAGTTGGACGTGGCGGGCAATGCGTCTGCGGACGGCTCGGTGTAGTGCTGTAGATGCGCCTGTACTACGCAACGTTGCAGACAGGTATAAGTGCATGGTCAAAAACACATACGCCGTTCCCTGTTCTCCTCCCTGACAATCTCCACCTCCCTCGAGCAGTCCCCTTTCGCCCACTGTTCGGTCCACTTGAGCCACGTCTGTAGATCCTCCACAAACGTCCACGGGCGCGTCCAGTCGAGCACGATCATTACAAGCGTATGTGGTAACGCGTTCCTCGGGGGCATGAAATGAGGCAACAAGGCCGTATACGCCTTGGCATCAGACGGTACTGTGTACACAGAGAGCCGTGCTAGCGTGTCTGCCAATGAAACGCAAGCTCGTCACGCTAAAACGCAATGCCAAGACACGACACACCTTCGTCTCCATCGTCTCGGACGTCTGCCCAGTCGTACCCGAGCGCGAAATCAGTGCGCGATGCGTCGTTGCTGTCATCTGCGGCCGCGGGTTTCTGGAGGAGGGCGGACGCAAGCACAGATTTGCCGGAGGTGAATTGGCCAAGGAGGAGAACCTGTTTTGAAGGGATGGAGCGGGTGGAGGAGACAGAGTCGAGGATCGACGACCACAGGTCCTGCGGGGGTGCTGCTGGCGTCGACGGCCGCGATTCTTCCATGGTGGTTACATTCAAACTCCGAACCAGAAAAGCCCTGCGCTCGCTTCTACGGCGCTGTCCGGATCGACAATTCGTTCATGGATCCAGTTAACACATCAGAACATGAATGTAATCACGTTGTCGTCAAACGGAATGGCGTTGCGACATTCCTCTTCAGATTGCCCTTCATCTCAGGGATTGTCCAAAGTCGGCTCGAGCGGGAAGTCGTATGAAGTGGTCGCGTGGCCGAGGCGAACAATTCGCTCGAGATAGCACCTCTTTCAGCCCTGCTCACCGGATATCAGCGCGGCGTATCGCAACACGAAGCCATTATGCTCTTCGGATCTCTGGGAAGGGAAAACAAGTTTAACAACACGCTATGGGTACGGAAAGCATATCTTCTACAAGCTATCCTGTCTAATCTCACACAGGGAACTTTTGGGCAGTATTATACTCGGTAGACGTTTATCCATTTGGAGGCAATTGCACCGGTGTCGTCATCACCATTGCCGATGGCTTTGCTTCTCGGGCAAGCATCGGAAACGAAAAGAACCAATGATGGCGATGTCATTTCAAGTATGTGTCTACTCGCTGTTCTTGGATGTCCCGTCCGGCTTGATCAAGGATCGCCATAGGCCTATGGACTTGCTTCGTGGCCGTACTACGGTTACAATGTGAGCAGTGACGGAATCGTGCGGAACGGCCAGGTCACCGGGCCGTTTGGCTGCGATATCGTGATGGCCACAGCCGATAATTTCGCTGTCGTGGATAACCTCATCAACAACATATTGTTTATCAGTGTCCGTGGCCAGAACTGCACATTCAAGGACCATGCACCAGCACTCGCTCTTTTCAGTCGAGCAGAGCAAAATTCAAAAGTCCACGACACAACTGGACTCCGTACTCGTGTCAGAGAGCGATACCTTTATTTGAGTTCTGCTACCAGACAGCGGTGATTACTGGCCATTCGAAACCCCAATTCCACCACCCCCGAAACATTTTCAACGACAACACACTCGTCTGCTGGCGCGACGGCTGGTATCCGCTTCCATCGTTGCCATGTTCTTATTGGCAGCCACAAGATGGTTTATGCGGAAACACCCCCCGGCGGCAAACACGTCTCCAAGCGAGGGTCCTTATGCTTACTGTCGTCAGAAGAGTCAGGATCTCTGATCAGTATTTAGGCATGGAATGCCCTATTCCAACTCCATATTACCGGCATTTTAAAAAAAAATTTAAACAGCATCGACACGCTTGAATACTATGTAGGAGAACCACGATCCTCGAGCTTCTGGATACGCAGAGTACATATGATATTGTCACACAGAGGGTCTTGTCATTTCCTGCCATGCGGGTCGGAAACATTTTGTACTGCCAGCCGATATCGAGTCGGCATCGCGACTGCTGTGCCGTCGCTACCACCTATACACCATGCGACATGTCACCAAAGCTTTTTAACGGGAGTACCAGGGAAATGTAGTCCGAGTCGAAACCGTGACATCGTATCTTCGATAAAGAGCGAAGCACACACATCCCCAGTCTGACGAGCCCTCAACACGAATCATTGAATGCTGGCATCTCGTTGGATAACGTACATCAGGATAGTACTTGCAGAAATATCCTACATCACAGATGAGACGAACAGAATACAACAGAGATACAATAGGTAGTTGATAGGTGTCAACGTGAAGCACGGACAGAAACTGCGGTAGGCAGGCACATGAAATGCGGCAGTAGTGAAGGTCAGATCAGCCCATAAATACCTGGTTTTCCAGCCGTCGCATGCATCCCCCAATCGACTCCTATCCTAGCAAAACCAGCAGTATCAGCTCATTACGCGCTCAGACTTCCCCATCCTACTATGTTGTTTACAAGGCTAGTGCTTGCACTGCTCAGCACCATCGCCATTGCAACCGCATTGCCAGCGCAAGACATAGATGAAGTAACAAAGTATGATACTGAATCTGTGGACAACCGGTAAGTCCGCATGCATATCCATTCCGCTAGTATTATTTATGTTCAAAGTGGATCCCCCTGCCGTCGTGGGGTTTGTTAGATGAGATTGATCTGAACCCAGTTGGCGTGGCGATCACCAATATGCAATCATGTAGCACTATCCAAGCAGATTCAATATTCATTGTTACTTGCTGCACACACAATCAGAACTTTGTACATACCCAGTCATCCGTCTCACGTATCTTGGCGAGGGCGTCATCTTCGCTTGCACATGGTCTGGACTCTGGATCTGGACGACGTACCTATACGGTCACTACTACGCCCGAAATATTCCTTTGAATTGACGGGAAGAATTCAGATCAGCGAGTGAGACATGCTCTACTCAACTTGCCCAGTAAATAGCTGCTAACCTTTTAGACTCGATGCTAGATTCCATAGTCATAGGTAATTTCTGTAGCCCAAGTCAGTACTAGTGTCATAACAGGATGACAACCGTTGTGTACGGTTGTTTTTCCCCGTCCTCACTCTGGACGGCCACCATGCACAGCTCGTCACACGATGTCTCTTCTACGTCGTGGCAGCCACGGTCGAGTCTGGTCGCTTTTTCGCAGCGACATCTCCAACACTCCTAGTGGACTGGTGAGGACTGGCAGGGCGTAAGGTCTGGTGTGGCGCTATGGTTGGCGCTTGGCTAGCGCATCGTACTCGTCTTGGCATGGTCAGCAGGCTAGATTGCCACCAGCCATCAGCAGTTTCCCCATGGCTTCGTCCCCATCTCTGTCCTCTGAGTATCCACTGACCGACACATCATCATTGCGATCGAGACCGGGACTGTTGTCTTAGAAGTTCCACGGCTACTAGTACGAGTTTCATAGGACCATCCTTCAAGTTGGTGCTCCAAAGTATGTCGTAAAACCTGTGGTCGCCTAGAGCGAGTTGATATGTTGCACGCCAATGACTTTGTCGAGTTATCTGAGGCTAATGAACACTAGTTTCACGCATGGAGGATGTTGGCGCGGCGGAGGTAAACCTGTTTTTGCCTTGGATGTGTCTAGAATCTGCAGACTTTTATCACAGCTTGTCCATACGCCAATGTAATTGGTAAGTGAATTCTATTCACGCATTGACATTCGCCTCCATCATGATTGACCACTGTTATGTAACAGTGAGGCTCGAAAATCGGCTGCTAATCATGCCCCGGTTGCAGAGCATAGCAAGTTCTAATAAGCAATCACATACCGAGGTGGTGTATGCTTACTAGTGTAGGCAGGCTGCATTTTGTGGACATGTTACACTGAAAAGGACTTGCGCCGGACGACAGTCTCTGCATACAATCTTCTTGGCATCAGCTCATCCAGCAAGCCTAACTAGTGTATAGTAGGACATGTAGAACACAACTACGCCGCTAACTTGAACTCCTATATAGGTCCAAATCTCGTACGCGTCCACATATTGAGCACTATTCCACGTCAAGAACGATCAGGACCTCCTGCTGTCTGCAATACAACCTCCCCCGAACACCATCAAAGTGCACAATTGTTAGAAGGTTCTGGTAGAGTTGACTGAATTTCCGTGGCAGACGGCAGACACCACCCATGGAAACCGTACAGTGATCTCCAGTCGCGTCAAGCGTAAACTTGGCGACTGCTCCAGGCCAGTAGCCTTTGTGGAATACGAACAGGCCTCTGACATACCCATCTCCAGAGAAAGTGAGGAGGTTAATATTGAAGAGATGTTCTCGATAGAGTGCCTCATTTGCTCTTGTGAGGACTGCTTGACTGTGGACAGATATGGGCATCACGTTGTTTGAGGATGGTTTGGGTAGCATCGCGTCGATGCAATATGGGCCACTGTCTCTCCGTTCAGAAAGGAATCTTATTGTTGTGGACTTGGTGACGGGGTCAACAGTGGAATTTCGTAGGAGAACATAACGTCCAGCTTGGGGGAAGAGGCCCTCGTGAGAAAGGCGGAGGGTGGGCTTTTTGTTTCCTCTCGAAAACATATCATCAGGGATGGTGAAGGCTTGGATGAGTATCTCACTCCCTCTTGCGAGATCGTAGCCATGGCGAAACACGTGCGTATCTGTGAGCATGACATTTATGGTGAATAATTGACATTGCCACCCATCAGACAGCTTGCGTCGTGTTTTGTCCTGGTCACCAATGAGCCTCACCACGTTTCGCTTGCCCATAACATACCATTGCGATGCAGAATCGTGGGAATTCATAGAAAACACGAGTTCGAGTGTCAAACACCAACTTCAGCTGTTTGATGAACAAGAATGGTGACTGTCCTCCTTGAATTTGTGGCCCGTCATCCACATCGGGTACAGCTTTAGGAACGTGCAAGACGACAGCATCACATAGTACACCAGAGTCACCATTCAGTCGAAGTTCTATGAGCTTCCTATAGAGCTTCATTATCAAAACAATCTGTGGTATCAAGACACAGACACACCATTGAAAATTATTTTCATTCAATAACACATATATGACCCACTGTCCTCTGGACGCCAATGCACATGCATCCCAGGAAGATATCTTTTCTTTCTGCTTCCATAGGATCTGTCGTGAATGCTTCTTGGCACCAGCAGTGGTCTCATACAGAACGAATCGTTGCTTTGATTGACATGCCAAGAGCCACCTCCCATCAATGAGGTGAACATCATTCGTTGTTCTCCCTTTAAATGAGATTTTGGTCCGGGTAATTATTGACAGAGGCTGGGCAGCCCATGATTGTGACAATCGTACCGACCGCAAAAGTGTACGCTCGACAGAGGAGGTAGGTTGAGAGGGAAATGGTCCAGGTGGACGAATGAACGATGCATTCACATACAGGGCTTTCCAAAGCAATGGATGGTGCATGATGGCGCAGAACCACTTTGAGACCTACAAGAAAGGGGTATATCATCATCAATGGCGGAAACAAGAGACGTTACCGTTCGCCACCGGAGAATGTCAAGAGGGTTCACATGTGTAACATTCTATATCCATATCCGTCACTGGCGCTGATCGACCCTCCGCCAACGCTACGTCCCTCCTCGACAATCAGACCAGCCCTCGTCGCATATCAG
>JBBPUA010000755.1:0-12789 GCA_038094355.1 Afroboletus lepidellus | reverse complement strand
ATGCCTCTATCTCTCGATCATAATACTAGATACTAATTAGTTCTTCTGTGCTTCCTCTGACTGAAACTATGTCAACAACGTATACTAGAAATGACCACCCATAACTGGGAATATAGAGTCCTTAGCCCCATCCACCAATGCTGGGATCTCGACTACCTCACTTCCCCCGGAGTAGTACCGGTTGTTGCTGTCCACATACCTCCTCGCATCCTCGGTGCTCATTTTCATCCATCGTAGGAGGTTGTTGGCCGTGGTGGTAGCGAACGAAATCTCTCCTCGCTCTTCATCCGCAAGGTCTTCTGTATCCTTTGGGGATGGCAAGTTGCGGTCAGCGAGGTCAAATATGATCAGGATTAGGCTGATCAAACTTTTCTTCCTGATCGTACCTGATAACTCTCCTGGATAAGTGGCTTCGGAACATCGAGTGTGTAGCACTCACGAGTTTCGGACCGGTACCTCAGTGCGATTAGGATGCGACACAGGGTACGGAAGCCTCCGGAGCGATCGTCATTCGTGAGGGAGTCGGCATCGTCAATAGATGGCATCGATAAAACCGCACGAGTGAGATGCATGGTATCATACATATAGAAATAACCCCCGGTAAAGATTGACGCAACGGGGGTGTAGACACAATGAAGGACCCCGGGAGGTTGGAACCTGCATGTGGTCCCATTAAACAAGATCACGAGAGAAGTCGGAACGGCTCACATGACATCTCCAGGTTCCAAACAAACCGTGGCAATGTCTGCGCTCGGGAATTTGCCTTCCGACGTCCAATCCGTCGCGCGCTGGTAGATCGTTGCAAGGTTTTCGACTTCAGAAGGGCAAAGGTGGGGTTTTGGACACATCACTGTCCACATCTTCGCCCCAGCGTTCCCGATGACATAGGTACACAACCCGCAGCAGTCGTGATGTGGAAGGGTAACGAAGCCAGGATGGGTCAGCAACCTCCATCCCTGCGAGGTCCAGGTTCCGGAGCGAATGACTGATGGACCATAATTTTGGAATACAACAGGCGATTCTTTATTCTTCGTTCCCTTCACTGCCTGGACGAAACGGAGGTGCATTGTATGATTCCAGGCAGTAGTCGAGTCGAGTAGAGGTGTCACCCATTTCGAAGGAGACGGATTGACATCCTTCGAGTCGAGGAAGTTTCCGCAGGTCTTTGGATCCGGCGTGAGATCGATGAATTTTCCCAGTGTGGTTACGTTGTGGAAAGGTGGTCGTTTCTTCCCTTTGGCTGCCCTCGACTTCGCGTAGAGATTTCCGTCGATCCACTGACATCGTTGGCCTAAATTGCCAAGGTGCAATGCCATCGAACGCTTGGTGAACTTGATATCAAGCGTTGGAGTCCAGCCCCGAATGACAACACACGTGGATCTTGACATGTGCCATCGAATCTTTGCCATCAGGGCTTCCCAAGCTGTGTTGACCGCTTCCTCGTTGTGATTGCCCGGTGTTGTGAGGACTGGATCCAATTCCAGTTCTACCACCAAATCCTTTACGCAGAAGGCTCCCGGTTCTGTTGAGCATTTTTTAGACCCAGAACGCTCTGCCGACGGGCCTTTCGCCATCGCATTGACTATGTCCCTCTCATCGTCCTATCCGTTTGGTTATACCTACGATGAAACAATGCAATTTATATATACTTACTTCTGGCAAGCCTTCTCCGGAGAATGGCATATATGTTTTGTACCCTCCGTCCCACCGAAGGGTTTCAGAGCCATCCGGGAACCCCACAGAAGTTTGGACAAAACGATCCTATAGTAAACAATGAGTACTGAGTTTGTGATGTATATTGATACATACCGGATCTTTTTCATCATTTTCTGAGCTTCCTTGGGATGCAGAAGTTTCATTTACACACATGCGTTCTGCCATTGTAATCAGATCATCCCCTTCCAAATGCTACCGAACTTACTTTTGATCCTGGTACTGTAGCTTTCTCCATCCTGTCTTTCCACTACGTTTTTTCTTTCTGTAGTATCGTCAGTCCTCTGGCCCCGTGGTGAACCGCGACTAAAACTCACTAGGGACCCTGGGCGGGCTAGCGGTGATGATCTTCGTCGGGTCGTACGTCATCGTGAAGCACAGGATGATATCTTCAACGCTTCTAAATCTGCATGAAAGCCATGCTTGACCTGGTTTTATTGGCATCCAGTAGGGGAGACCGCCTATCGTGAATGAGACGACGGACTGATTTTCGCGAGGATGCGAAACGAGAGATTCCACATCGCTTATCGTGATATTTTTCCATCCGTTGGCAAGATAAACTTGGAAGATACACGCAGATAGGTCGTAGATGAAGTCCCCTAGTTGTGGCACCGGGGGCGTTCCTCGACCATTGAAGAGGTGTAGTTTAGCAGGTCCTCCGCCCATGTCGCCAATGTCGACCCACGCGAGCGCCAGAGGGTCACAGAATACATTCTGGATGAAGTCTTGCATGGGTGGGGTGAAGCTAAAAGTAGTCGACATGATTGACGTTAGTAACTGTTGCGATCCACGCGACAATAAATAACTGCGTGGTGAAAATCCAACCCGAAGCATTGGAACGCCCGCAAAGCTATAGTGCCCCGTTTGCTTTAATGCCGAAAAGAAAGTCTGGCACCTCCAGTGTACCCGAGCATCACAGCGTTGAATCGCAGTCACTAAGGACAGTATAAATAGGCAGAGCATCAGCAAGACTAGCCTAGCCTATGAGCCCCGGAGGCCTCGGAACAAACGCGAAAGAGACAGATTCCCGAATGATACGTGAATTAAATCTGTTCCTCGTGATATCAACCACATGCCGCTGAGGCAACTCATAAATCCCTCAAGGCGTGCCACTCGACACCATTTAAGCTTAGCACACTTGATGTACACTGCAGTCTAACGCATGTCATGACCTAATGGCTAATGTTCGGAACCGGCGCTCCGGGCCTCTAGCAACGCTATTTGACGTTCTAGGTTGATGATTCGCGTCACATGCATAATTCTCTCCTCCATCAGTTTTGATGCCACTTTCTCCATGGCCTCCAGACATTCTGTGAGTTTGCCAGATTCGTGGGATGATTGAGATGCCACATCCTTGCCCTGAGGAGGCCGAATTTGGAGGTAGCCTGTGTTCCTCAGCACACAATCTGCTTGTTGAAGGTGCTTAAGACTTATGTACCGGCAACTTCACATTGCACTTCTTTGCTCTGCAGGCAGCACATGCTTGTTTTTGACTCCCTTCCTTGTTGCTTTCAGAGGGCCAGGTGCACTCTAACCTATGTTTTGTGCAGTAGTCACAAACCTCCAGGAGTATAGTAAGCGCCTACTCTTACCAAGAGACACCACTCACCATCTCAGACTCCTCTTTGTTCGACTTGTCTTCTCCATCAACTGGCATTTTCTCTTTATCTTTCATTTTATCCCTACTCTTATCCTTACCCTTCTGGCACCCCTTATCCTTCTGGTGCACTTCCAAATCAACTGATGAACTTCCCCAATCTTCATCCACTTGACCATCCGGCACTATGCTAGACGGTGTTGCTATTGGTGCATTGATTCTCTTCACTGTGTGATATTCATTACCATCATTCTTGCATACCATTTTCTTCTCTAGGGAACCGGAAGCTAGCTTTCCTGTTCTTTCGGTATCTGTGTTTGGAGTGTCAACGGTGGCTTTAGACACATCCTTACACTGTCCACTTACCGACCCGACTATCAGAGGCACTTGTAGATTGACATGGAAGGTTGGTAGGATGTTTTAGTCACAACTTATCTTCTCCTACGGCCTCGAAGCGGATGTATTTGATCCCCCTTCATCTGATGGCATGCGTTTAGATGGTACAGGTTCGAAATGCATCTTTAAATTGACTGAATTTGATCAGCGTTCTGTCTTCACACTTCAAATGGTTTGCCCACCAGTAGGAGGCAGCTCATTCCACCAAAAGTCAGCCTCCCTTAGCTCAGGGAGTGTGTCTGGAGGCACATCCATGTACTCTTGACCATCAACAGATGGATCATCCGTGTGCACCTTGTCAAACTCAAGTGCCTCAATCTCCATGTCGCTGCTGTAATAATGGAGCAGCATGTTTCTCAAGCTTCCCAGCAGCCAGGGATGTGGAGAGGTACTACTCTGTGGTCGCAGTTGCATTTGCTTAAGACATTAGATGATTCTTCTGCCTACAAAATGAAGCTGATGGCACTTACCATCTCCATACCCAGCTGATTGCACATCCAGGGCTTCCACACTTCGTGTGGACCCACTACATGAGGTATTAGTTTAAGAGTGGCCTGCACATGGGCTGCAACAAGTAATGTATTTTTCATAATATTGTAGTTTGCATTCATGTGTGGCAAAGATTGAAGTTGTTGTCTTTGAGATGCATGGCACAGGACCATGTATCGATCCACACATGTCAAACTTATTTATGTAACAGTTGCAGTTTCCCACCTTGGAGATAGTTCTGGGACCAGAGCCTTCTTAGTTTTCATTTAGTCCTTGACTTTAGTCTGATCTCCGTGTCATTCTCAAAACAAAGCATGAAAAAAAAAACAAGAGCTGGAGCTGAGCTTAAAGTTTGTGGACTATACCACTCATCCTACAACCAAACATGACAGTCAAAGTGTCTTAACCCCATGTATACTACTCAGGAGCTGCGGAGAACAGTGAGGTTCTAGGTAAAATTTTGCACTGTAATACCATCTGACTAGCGAGGCATGCTGAAGCCGTCTCCCTGTGCTGTTGTTCAACTGGGTGTGTGTATTTACATCTGTTGACTGTATCATTGCCAACATATGACCTCAACCTACATCGCAGCTCCCACTCTCCAACATCATGAACGTGCCCCGTGTTATTGAAGTTGATGTTCTAAATGCTACTTCCCAAGTACAGACTGCCCTAGCACTCATCCCCTGTATTCTGGGACTGAGGGACATTTGGGTCCCCTGGATGTGCAATAACCTGGCTTCTGAGATTGTGAGCACACCATCTATATGTTCCCATGACTCATGTTTATATCATTTACATTATAGATCAACCTTCCACAACCAACTCCAGGCTGTCCACACTCCAAGCTCATTGGAAGTCTGAAAGATGTCCTTTTGGAACATTACAGTGGTGCTATGACTGTCGACAATCTCCCTTTTGATCGTGTGTGCATGGACGACCCATCCATTAAGGACTCATGTTTTGCGGACATGGCTGCAGATGCGCTTCCCGGTTTAGTTGGAAGCAATTTCTGGTGGGAAAAGTTGCCGCCATCTAGTGGGTTTTGTTTTGGTTTTGTCTTCTCTGCCATACTTCCTTGACTTTTATTGGATATCCAGTAACTTTGCAAGCTCTTTGACGACCCATACTCATTTCTAATGATGTCTTCACCAAAAACAGTGAGGACAACTCACTCCTGTCCAACGTGATGGGTAGCCAGATCCTGACTGTCCTTGGCAGGTATCGAATCTGCCATACTGTCTTCTTGCAACAATCCTTTCATGCAAGCTGCCAGTGTTTCTAATCGGACTTTGCTCCCAGGGGGAAAAGGTGAGCCTTGAGATGTTTACATCTAACTGTCAGAATCAGATGCCAATTGCCTCCACGATGACAGTCACAAATCCCAGAAAGGTTAGCTTTCAAGATGATTTGGTTGAGGAGCCCAGTGGCTCTGACACCCAAGGGACCACCTCGTGCCCCAAACAAACAAGACGATCCTTGATATCGAGCAAACATGAATACCCCGGGAAGCAGAAGAGGATCATTCCAGCATCCACTACGGCAGATGACGATGGTAACTATTCTCAGGATTCTACAAGTGCGAGCCAGAAACGAAAAGACATGGTCACAAGCCAGTCCGACAGCACAGAAACACCAATAGCACGTCATCCAAAACACAGGAATATCTGACCTGCTGACCTTGCTTAGGCTTGTGATGCCTGCAGGTTCCATGAGTTAGAATGTGTATGGCCTGACGGAACCAGTGCCAAACGTGCATGCGATGAGTGTGTCAGCCACAAAAGGAAATGCATGATTGAAGGTGAGGATGTTCTTGCTACATTTCGCCCTTCTTCACCTGAAGGACCTAGGCATGTTTTCTATCCGTGATCGATGCAGAAAGCCAGCTCAATCTAAACTGTCTGAGGCACAAGAAAGCAGGGAAGACCTGAGACAGCTTATCTATGAGCTTACTGAGCATGTCATGGACCTCGAGAAGAGGCAAGTTACTGATACTAAAGAAAGTGACACCCGGACGTTGACCAGAGTGACAAGCATGGAGCTTCAGGCGAGATGGTCAAGCAAGGTGACCAAGTCTCAGGGATGCTAGGTATACCATGGTTCTTTCATCCTGACACGTTTTCATGTATGTTCTCATAGTGGACTAGTAGATGCATTCTATATAGAAGGGTGTGAAACGCCAACAATTGCACATGAGGGCCTAATGCCGAGGATGTGGCTCAGATGGAATGCTCCAATGAATCAATGACTTGGCAGAGTACAAGCCACAGCCCTTCCATTTAGAACATACATAGATCAACATATGTATACCATATATTAATACTAGTCTAGTGTCCGAGAGCTGTTTTCCAGTGCTCACATAAATGCTCCCAGCTCCACCATGCTTGTACATATTTCTTCGCCATGTCAAGAGATCTGCGAGGGACTGTGTTCCAATTCCTTGTGAAAGATACCAACCCTGACGCAAAGTAGAAGCCTGAGGGGCCACTGTTCCATGCAGGTGATCACCTCGGAACCACCTGGTCAGGATGAGCATGCAGTGTGGTAGGGACCTCAGAAGGCTCACCAAGCACAATTAATTTTGGTCTCTAGAAGCTTTCCCCAATGAGATAGGGCAAAGTTGAACTTGTTCAGCATACAGCCCATTTTGTTCAACTGGTATGCCACAGTCCAGGTACCGTCATTGTCGAAGTGCTGTGGTGCAATGTAATTCCAACAATGATACGTGGTTATTCCATAGCTTCCGAGCATGCATGCCTCTCTGCTGAGGTCCTTCATTTCGCAGACCATGAATGGAGCATGTGGGTCGAGTTTCGCGAGAAGACACTCCACATCCTGTCAGAGTACTATGGTTAGACCTTCAGCCAGACCCAACAGATCTATGCCTGGACTAACTGAGGCATAATCAAAAAGTGCGTGAGAATCCTCTGTCTGTATGGCAGCCATTTCTGTATTCTACATGAATCGTACTGTCAGCATCAAAAGGCGTTCAGACCTGCCGGAAGAGATGGCAGACCTCACAAGGATTCTTTATGAAGAATGTTTCAAGGGCACAAGACAATTTTTGTACAACCTTCTCTAGATGCTGCAACGTACTGTAGCTCAGAATGGTTCGGAGCCATCACTAGCAGGTACACAAGCCTTACTTTCTCCACTTTCATCTTCCTCTAGGTCTGATTCGGTGAAATCGCAACTCAAATCCATTGTGAATGGACAATCCATTGCCAAGTGCTGTTAACAAATATCGCGGTCATGGGCCGAATCTCGCCATCAAAAATAAGAGAGTGCACTTGCCCCTAGCTCTGCGCACAACACTAGCCAACTCGGGGTATCAAAGACACCATTTACCTCAAATCCAACATTGAGCATATCTAACCACAGGTTCTGGCAAATGAGAAGGGCTTGCTGTGTGATAGTGAAATCATGCCCCATTATGCCATGGCATTGCAAATACTGTTGAGCTAAGGTCACCTGTAGTATCTGTCAGCCTTCAATGCACAGATTTCAGACGTGTTTAGACTGTCACTGCCAAGTTATCGAGACAGAACAATTGTGACACTTCTGCCTCCCAGCTCCTTTTTTCTGCTTCAGTCAGGCATGGAAAGAGTGCTCGGCAGAGGGCTGCCTTATACCAATCTGAGAAATGGAATTTCTCAAAGACAACAAGTGAAGTCATGAAGGTAAAGTTACAAGAGGCATCTAGTCTCGTGTGGGAACATTTCCGACGTGTGCCCCCAAAGTAGATGGCTGCCCCTCATTTCCAAGCTAATGGATGACATGAAGGACTTCACCTGGTTCACCAAGTTCGATATCCAATGGGACTATAACAACATCCGCCTATGTGAAGAAGACCAATGGAAAGTGTTACGGGTCTAACCCAGATGCCCCTACTCAATAGACTTGTATGATTCTTTTTCATTTTCTTATCTTATCTTTCTTCTTATCTTATCTAATCTCGGAGATTACCAGAGGCATCTCTTGATCTATGCTTTGTCTTCATCAGCATTACTGCAAGGGCTACCGCCTCCATGTTTCACTCCTTCACACTTCTATGTTTCACGTATCTCACTTCACTGGTGAAACATGTTTCGATCATGCTTCTCTTCCATTCCCACACAGCCCAGTGCTATACGCTTCTATGCTTCCATTCTGTTTCATCTCTGTGCCATGCATGAAACATATGTTTCACCTCACACTTCACTTCATTTCTGCGCTACAGCCTCTAAAGGCTATATGGATACATTAGGATAGATCTTAAACATGTACATACATATGCTATCCCTCAGTATATATACCTGGGGTAGCTGGGCTGAACGTCCTCCAGTTTAGTTCACTTTGAGGTTTTCCCCAAAGCCTTTAGTGTCCTTCCCTCCTCCCCTCAGTTTGAGTACTGCCTGATCCCAGCTGGGTTTTGGGTTGTTTCAGAAAGCAGCCTTCATCACACTGTTAGGGCTCTTCAAACCTACAGTAATGTTCTTCAGATTCAACAACACACCCTCCACCTTCCAGGCTTTCATGAATCATATCTTTGAAGACATGATCTCAGAACGATGGCTCAAGATCCATATGGACGACCTAGGAATCCACACTGTAGGAGACCTCCAACTCCACCATGACAGGACCCGACAGGTGCTCCAACATCTGCAACAACACGGGTTATCTCTTAAGCTCTCCAAATGTCTCTTTGACACCCAAAAAATGGAATTCCTTGGGATGATCGTAGAACAGGGCAAAGTAGAAATGGACTCCACCAAACTTGGCACCATCAGAGAATGGACCCCACCAACAACCGTCAAAGGCATTCGTTCCTTCCTAGGTTTTGCCAACTTCTATCACAAATTCATCCCCAGCTTCTCCGATCTCATAGCTCTTCTGAATCTCCTCACCCAAAAGAATGAACCCTGGGCCTGGACTCGCCTGCAGAAAAACGCCTTTGATATCCTCCGGAACATCTTCTCTTCGGTACCAGTCCTCCACATCCCCAACGTCACCCACCCCTTCACTCTATGCCTCCCTCCTTGCCACAGACACAGTTCTCATGCAGCATGACACCAACAGCGACCTCCACCCCTGCGCCTACTTCTCAAAAGCTTTCACCCCTGCAGAGTGCAACTATGATATCTATGACCGGGAATTGCTCGCAGTTATCCTAGCCCTCTCCGAATGGCGACAATACCTACTGGACACTGCCAACCCCGTCACCATCCTCACCGACCACAAGAACCTGTCCTACATCAAGGACCCCTGAAAGCTGTCTCACCAACAGGCCCGATGGTCACTCTTTCTACAGGACTTCCATATCAAATGGAAGGTCACCCCAGGCTCACAGATGGGCCCTGCAGACCATCTCCTGGAAGGATGACATCGACACCTCCTCTGACAATGTTGATGCCCCCATATACGCTGAACCCCTCATCGTCAATGCCCTCGACATCACCCTTGCTCACTAGATTCATTCCTCCTCTGCTGCCAACCCTCTCATCCTGCAAGCCATCCAAGGTCTCTCTGACAGTACCCTCCTCTTCCTGCATTCCTCAGTCAAAGACTGGTCCTTTGACAATGGTCACCTGTACTACAAACATTGCATGTACGTCCCACCCTCTGCCAGGTCATCCCTCTTGCATATCCTCCACAACTCCCCAGCTGCTGGGCATGCCGGATGCTTCCACACCCAGGCTTTCATTGAACAGGATTTCTGGTGGCTTGGCCTGTCCACTTTCATCTGCAATTTTGTCCTTGGCTGTGCCGTATGCCAGCAGAACAAGATCAACATCCATCCCACCATGCCTGTGCTTTCTCCTATCCCTTCCACAGCTGTGCTCCCCTTCAAGCAGATCTTCGTCAACCTCATCACAAACCTACCTCCTTCTGGGGGGCACAACTCTGTCATGGTCATGGTCAACCATGGACTTACTAAGGGGGTAATTCTCATTCCTTGCTCAAAAACCATTGATGCACTCGGCATAGCCCAAGCCTTCCTTGATCATGTCTTCAAACACTTTGGACTCCACGACATCATTATTTCCGACAGAGGACCCCAGTTTGCGTCCACCTTCTCCAGAGAACTCACACAACTATTACAATATGATGTCTGACTCTCCACTGCTTATCACCCCCAATCTGATTGGCAAACCGAACGGACCAACCAGGAACTAGAAACATATCTCTGCATCTTTTGCACCAATAACCCCCGAAAATGGTCCACCCTGCTTATCACCACAGAATTTCTGCCCCTCACTCCTCCACCAAAGTCTCCCCTTTCTTCCTTCTCCTTGGATATGAGCCCAGAGCCTATCCCACCCTGGGGAAAACCTTCCTACCCACACTAACCAACCGCCTCTCCACCCTAGAAGAAGCCCAAAAAGAAGCTCTAGCAGCGCATGACTCCACCCATCGGATCATGATGGAACGATCTACTCGGACCTTCTCCCCTTGGCAAGTCAGCAATAAGGTGTGGTTAGAAGCCACCAATCTCCATCTCCATCACCCCTCCAGGAAACTAGCATCCAAATGCCATGGGCCCTTCAAAATTGCTCAGATACTCTCCCTCCTGACCTACCATCTTCGCCTACCCCACACCTGGAAAATCTACAATGTATTCCATGCCTCCCTACTCTCCTCCTATCGGGAAACCTCCGCACATGGCCCCAACTTCCTCAAACCCCCACCCATGTTGATCAATAACGAAGAAGAATATGAAGTTGATTAGATCATCGCCCACTGTGGGACCAATCAAACTCGGTGGTACCTGACCACATGGAAAGGCTATTCTTCTGCTGAAAATACCTGGGAACCTGAGAGCAATCTCTGCCATGCCCCCTTTATCCTTAAGGAATATAAGGATGCTCATGCCCTACACTAAACCAAGGAGGACGTGGCGTCTCTACATGAAGTACCCCCCTTCCTAGGGAATCACACGGGTATACCTCTAGGTATCCAAGAGGGTACCCATACCCATACCCCACGTGGATTGAGACCCGTCACTGTGGGTGCGGGTGTGCATGCGGGTAAGGTCCTCGACACCCTAGAGTATACATACCCATCATGGGTATACCCGCAGGTATCTACTAAAGTCATGACATCGTAGCAGAAACTATTTACATGGTAGTGGCAATGTAGACTAGTCCAATGTAATCTTGTCCCATCCTTCAACAAGGTCCTCTTCACGACCTTCAACATCTGCAATATGGCGATGCCTAAGACATCCTCAATCCTCAAAAGGTCTAGTGGGATCCAGTATCCAAGACACAAGAGGGCATGAATGGACTGAACCAAGAGGTGGGAGCGAACATGACTGAGAAGTAGACGACCGCGGCTGAAAAGGTATTTAACATCAATCAAAGTAGCTACGATAGGTTGTTAGCATGATTTGAAGAGGGTGGGCAACTAAAGAGAAACAGTACCTGGTATTATTAGATAGTCAAGGGCCATGCATGAGAGATTACGGTATATGGAATGGTGTTCATACCACCAAATGAGAGGGTCGGTAACATGTTCGATATCAGTGGATAGATAGCTATTGAGTTCAGATAATAACTCGGCATGCTTAGGGGGAGCAAGGGCCAATAGCATGTCAAAAAAGTTTGTGCTCTGAAGTGAATCAGTGGGCTGATCGTTAACACCAGGTGCTTTATAATAAATGTACCTTCTTGGTTTCGCTGTCACACTGTGTAACATCCGAACCTTCAGGATGCAGTCTTGACCATACTTGCATAGTTACATTCATATTCATCACGCACGAGGGACTCTGCAATGTTGATCCATTCCAATTCCCAGTTTGCATTCTTGAAGTATTGGAGCTTGTGGCGGGGGTGAAGTACTGTTGGCATCGTAGAGTCAGCATAATAGCAGGCATCCATTTACATATACTTACCCATTGCAATGTGATATATGTCCGAGTGGTCCGTTGACTGGTAGTACCAGTATAAGGTTTTCTTTGCAACACTAACTGCTATGCAGATCGCTGGAGTGTACTTCTTGTCACGTGAAAATGTTTCGAGAAGCTCATCTAAGCTGTCAATGGCTGGGATGACCATAGCAAGGTTGAGAGTGTCCCACGAGAAAAAGAGTGTTGCATCCTTGAGTATCTAGGTCACTGGTGCATTGATGCTGTGTTTGTATGTGTTTGAGCAGGCATGTCCTCACCTTGAGAACCTGACAAAGCTGCCTGACGAGCACCCACTCCTCATCGCACAGCTTAAACTTCCTCAGCCCCAAGTCCCTGTGCTGGGTGATTCCATCCACAGCCTTTCTATGGTTCAAGGCATATTCCAACAGATCAAATGTCGAATTCCATCGAGTCACAACATCACGTGGCATCAGCATGACAGCTTTATGCAACTCATTCAAGATGTCCTTCCACACAGGGAGGAGTATGGTCAACGAATTGATGATCTTGTATGCTAGTTTTCAAAGCTACCATCCTTGTTTAGCATCGAGGTAAGTGAAATAAAAAATAGATACCTTGATGAGCACTAACTTGAGCAGAAGATGGTTACTTGCCATTCCTTTCGCTCCTTCTCAGTCAGCAACAAGGCTTCATCTATCCAACCTTTAGTATTATCAACTTTGCCATCTCCCAGGTCTTCATCAAC
>JBBPUA010000754.1:0-12808 GCA_038094355.1 Afroboletus lepidellus | reverse complement strand
GACATGAAATGAGTCGGGACGAACTCGCTGGCCAAGGACCAGCCAACTCTGCCTGGAAAGCAAACACACAAGGCAGCAGACATACCTATGCCTTCCACACCACCTTCCCATCACCCAAGGCGACTTCCTGACCATCCGAACACACCATGACATCGAAGATGACTGAAACCGAGTGTGGCAGTCCGGGCGACTACACACCTGTGAAAAGGATCACATCAGGACCTTATCGGGCGGATCTGGTGTTTCTACCAGCTCTCCATGGATCAGGCAAGGTGCCTGAATGATCCTATGGCGTGATACATGAGACGGGGCACTACAAGGTGATCAAGGAACAGTGGATTGAAGTGACACTGCCACATGGACTCGGAGAGCCGCCTTTCCATCCCCAGAGATAAAAGGCATACGCTTTCCTTTTCGCCAGCCAAGACACCAGACAAATGTTACCAACCAGTGAGAAAAAAACTCAGCCCTCAGGTCGATTGATACTAACCAGAAACTAGACAGGCCCTCTACATCAACGGTACAATCTTCGAACACATTTGGTGTTAAGTGGACCACAGGAGGCATGGAAAAGTAAGTCCTAATAATGTAGAGAACCTGAGACCAGCCGAATTCACCAGCAACTCTATGTCAGAGAACCCCCACTCTCTTCACAACCAGCAGAGCCAGTCTTGGGAGACACGCTTGAAGAAGCCGTCTCCAATCTGGAGTCTAAAGTAGAAAAGTTGGATGTAACTCTTGAGGCTGTTTCAAGGACGGTTGATGCGAGTTACGATTTACTACAGAAATGCCTGGTGCTGAAGGCAGACAACGGTAATGTTACCTCCTTGGCCCAAAGAGTTGCAGCATTGGAGGAGGAACTTCGTAAAGGGTTCTTTGACCGCCTTGTAGATGCTTTGAAAGGACATTCATCTACTATTACTCAATAGAATAGTATTTCTACATGACACTAGTAATCAAATGGTCCAATTCCATCTGCTTGTTCAACTTGAACAGTCCACAATAGACCTGAACCACGATCAACAACAGGTACTCCGAAAGGTTACCTCCACCTAATATAAAGCCAGTGACGCCGACATCATTCTAGCACCCTCCAATGGCAGTGTACCTTTTTGGATTAAGTGTGGCATAGATGTCGTTCCAACGAAGCCCAGCTCCGATATCGATTGTTTCTTCTTCTTTATTAGGAGGGTATTGAAACGCGACATGGAGGTATGGACACCTTTTGTTGAGGAGAACCCAGGGTTCAGTGCGTGTCCACCCCCGGACATCTATGGGCCTGTGAGCAGCGGATCTCTGTTTCGCACAGAAATCACCTACAGCAAACAATGTATTCATCCAACCAAGAAGTTGAAGCTGCGACAGTGACTTGTCAGGAAACCATGCAAGGTATCCCTAGAACTCACGTGTTTCCAAGTACAACAGAGCAGACTGACTATTCTGTGCTCGAAGACGCCCAATGGTGAATCTCTGTATCATACTCGGACATGTCTTGGAACGATACATTAGTTGCTTGACTCAGACACAGGGGAACAGAACGTATACGGACCAGGCCAATTGACAGCGGAAGCAGCTGAGATGGATTGGCCAATGACTCTGCAGATAGGATTGACATTCAAGTCGACCGTTTCGGTGGCGTGCCAGCCAAAAATAGAGCGCTGAGAGCGTTGAGGGGCTCGTGAATTCCCATGGCAAGGAACGCGACGACGATGGAACCGAGAACAAGACTTTTCAAGAGGGAGAGAGCCATGGGGATGAACGGGGAAAGGGACGTGCGAGGAGCAGACCAAGTGAGCAGCAAATATCCAAGATGAAAGCAGGCGCGCCGTTGTCAGAGTTGCAGTACCGGCATGCAACTTCTTCCCGTGAGCGTTTCGCACGCATTGTTAGCCCTGGAGTGGCCCGCCCGCCACGGAAGTCGTTATCTGTATCAAACTCTGTGCATTGAATAATTGTCCTGTGCATCAGCTGGCGCGATGATGAACAGTTACAGATATCAAATCAGAGATTTTTGATGGGAACATGAGGTACTAACCCCTCGGAGTAGATGAGCAGACGCAAAACATGGACAGGGTTGCCAGCGCTGCAATGATCTTGCCAGGGGGACGGAAATAATAATAATCTATCCAACCTGAGCTTGCCGTTAGTCGCGACGAACACTGGGTAGAATCAACGCTGCGTAGTACGTACAGCGCTGTTCCATCATCAGCTGCATGCTCGCAGAAGAATTGAACTTCCAGCTCACGATGGAATCACTGCAGCATGGCAGTTCCATCCACACTGTCCAAAATGAGTTGCATTGCCATGCCGCACGGAATGCTGACGGTCAGCGCCATGGCCAAGTGTTCAGATGGCCTACTGTATTGCTCGAGTGTCGGCGTCAATGTTTGCTTGATGCACGCCATCAGCACGATTCACTCTTCCATTCAATAGACATCTTACCTCGGTTCCGTCCGCCCACTCCACGACAAACTTGTGCTGCAGCATGACAAGATCACGCTCGCCTTGCTCATACTTCATCAACCCTTTCAGTTGCGTGCAGAGGGTATCCAACAAAATTTTGCTTCTGGGAACGACTTTGGCCGCAGAGAACAACCCTATCCAGCGGCAACCAGATATGATGCGAGTGCTCACTTTCGTCTGGGAACTTGTACACCGACTTGATGTGGGAGACCAGTGAGCTGAATGCGTGGTCAATGACGAATCACGAAAGGTGTGACACTAATCACCCCTCAGACGTGTCATTGGCACCAATGGCCTCCCCGCCGCGGTGGTGAAACAGGACGATCGAGATTGGCCCGTGGATAACTCGCCGCCCTCTCCATCATGTCCTCCATCCCCCACCCATGGGCTCGCCTCCCCCGTCGGGCATCCCGCCCCCACCCCCGCCAACCAACACCTCGGGCTCGGGCGGCGCGAGCATCACGAGCGCCAACTACTTTTTCGGTTTTGTCATCACCTTTGTCGTCGTCCTCCTCCTCTTCGTCGGGTGCGGCCTCGGTTCATGGTGCCATTTTCGCTTGATCGGCACCGCGTGGGACGGGCGACTGCAAGACATGGACGGCGGTGGTTTCGCAGGACGCAAGCGCGGCCGACGACGACTCGTGCGTGCGATCCGTGTTCGCAGAGGCGTGGATGCACCCCGCCCAGGCCGTCGCCGTCGCCAAGGACAAGTGGGACATGCAGGTCGATCGCCTCGTTCCCCTCCTTTGGACGTCGCGCTGACAATGCGACAGCCGATCGCAGCGACCTTTGTCTGGTCACACGCGACAATCTCCGCCTATGTGCGCGAGGCCAAGGCAGCGGCCTCCCAAGGCTCGAGCGATTCTGTGCACACTGTCGGCGAGACGTTCCGCTGCTGTCCTGAGCACCTTCAAGTTGCCCTGTGTATCCTCAGGAGCCCCTAAATCGTGTTTTCGATAGCATGTATCATTTTGACGCGCATATAGCCCACCGGATAACGTATCTGTTACTCAAGTGCTCGACCTGCATCGTGTTGTGGTAAAGGTACGTCCCAAGCATGTTATTTGCATTTCGCATGCATCCTTGCTTGTGCTCTAATGTGAAACGGGACGATGACGGTGATGTCAAGGAGGTGCGGCATGGTTCCGTGGTCTAGATGGAACTCTTGCCAGCCGCACTCACCAACGGGCTGACAAGGGACACGGTTGTATGTTTCGTATGCGCATGATACTGATTACCGTTTTTTTCTTCCACGTCCGTCTCACGGCATTCAATCAAAGCCCCGGAGCCAGCGAGATCTTCCAAAGATGATTGGACCTTGTCTACTCGGCGTTGCGTTTGTTCGATTCACTGGATTCACTCTCGAAGCGCATGGAGAGACCAACCGTTTTCGACTATGATGAGGTTGGTGTTCATTCCATTCCGGACTCTTATGTTTGCTTGCTTGATCATGATGCAGCTGCTGTTCCCCGCAACTCCGACCGACCGCGAGGATGGCGTTACTAGCGGTAGCCACGTAAAGAGGCCCAGGCGTGGCTGAAAGCAAAACCAGGTGAGTCTTGACTCAATTGGACGAAGCTCAGGTGGTGATGATCATGCAGATTCGTGCTCTACCTGTCCCTACTGCTCCTATTTGCAAGCTCTGGCTATTACGACTGCTTTCAATCACTCGGCGACCATCTTTTTACTTCATCATCCATATTAGCTGGTCTCTGCTTCACATTCTCTGGCGCTCTGAGTCGTGCTTTTGCTTCATCAATTCTCGTGCAATGACCTCCCCTTGCATTCTCGCTAGTTGCCTTCTGGTTACCGGACTTGGATGCTATTGTATTATTAGGACAACTGATGTGGATTATTACTATTGTGTACTTTGTAGTTGGACGCGATTATGGGGCTATATATTGTTCGCGCGGTCACAAAGAGATTATATGATGGCGACAGTTTGGCTCAAATGACTCATAATGCTATGTAATATTTCTGCAATCTTTCTGACGGCGCTTGGTCGCTGGTTAGGTGTATTGATCGACAACGAGAAAGGGATGTATGCCTATGACACCGACATGAATCCCGGTGCGTGCCAATTCCACTCAAATAATACACGTGGTGCTCCAGATCTCTCGACTTTGTATCGATCATGGCGAAAACATACATATTGACCAAACCTGTTGGAGGTACCGCCGATGGCTACGATGAGGTTCCTCCCGGGCAGAGGAGATGAAATCGGGGGCGTGGGACGATTCTCGGCGTCCGCAAAGTATGTCAGCATGATAACCCTCCTGGGTCGGTCGAGTGGTATTTTGGTACACGGATCCGGGGTAGAAGCCGAGTATATACTCATCAAAACTATACTCAGTTCTGCACGGACATTGAGCAATGTGACGGCGCCTGAAGGACTGAGCTGGGTTGACTCCATAGGTGGGTCGAACCGTTTCGTTCTCGCTTGTTCGCTTCCAGTACCGACGATGCTGGGTAGGTTCAGCTATCAAGCTCTCCATACGCGTTTCCAATGCTGACGTTGTCGACGCTGCATGCGCTGCCAGCGCCCGTACCATGTGGCGGACAAAAGGTGTGCCCACCGAGGGCGACCACCCCAGAACGTTCCCGACCACGTCCGACGCCTCCAGTTCCCGGTTATGCGTGTCGAATCACGTGGGTTTGCAAATGGACCCATGCCAATGTCGCGACGGAGCTGGGGGGTTGGCTGTGCGCACTCGATCGGTGCGCTGCGGTGCGATACTCGCGGGAAGTGGACTGCTAGGAGTCTCGTTCACAACCGTCGTGGACGCATCGGTTACTCTCGTACTTGCCATGGAGTCTTGGTGCTGTCGGGGGCGACATATTGGCAGACAACGAGGGGGGGAGACCGAGGGGTATGTCGACGAGGATTGAGATGTGAGGCAGTTTGGTGGGGTTCGGAGTGAGGACGAGGGGAATGGATGTTGGGTACACGACGTACGCCGCGCCAATTGCAGGAATATACTTGGTCCGGTACGTCAGCGTCTGATCGAATCGCGTGTAGTGCGTTGGATGTGGCGGGCCACGAAAAGCAGACAGACTGGAGCCCGCACTAGTGGCAGGGAGAGGGCAGGCTGGCGCCGAGGAGGGCGCGGAGATGGGGCTTTGGGAGGAGGTCGTCGAAGAAACCCTGCTCAGCATGGGCGCGCGGGGTCGCGAGGACGGAGCTGCGGGTGAGCGCGGGAAGATACACCGTGAGCGAGATCTTGCACTTGAGGAGACGCGCCACAAAACGTGTAGAGGTAGAACCACCGTCGCCATTGTCCTTCTTGACCTCCTGGGCTGTACACCATGTCGACGTAGCCGGTTCCAAAAGGGGAGCCATGCACCTTTGGCATTCAGATAGAGAGCATATGCGCCTGATCCTCGATCAACGGAATCCATACCCTGCCCTCAGCGTATTATGCACAAGCCCCTTCCAAATGTGAATCGACGACTAACGCATGATGTTGACGGCACCCTGTCTCTCCAGGTACGGCGCCGACAGGATCCGATCCTGTCATTCGGCGCCGAGACAAGCAGTGGGGACGGGAGGCGAGTGGGCGAGTGGCGCCGCTGTTCGAATGGTTGCGTTCGTGTCAACGCCATTCGGACGGCTGGTAGGCGAAGGGCAAGTGGATGGCAGGTGCTAGAGTAGATACAGCAGAGAAACCAGGTCGAGGCGGCGAGCGCAGCAAAGCGCTGGGGCTACGGGTTTGCCTACGGGCATGGGTGGGTGAGGGACAGGGTTGCGGCTTCCCTAATTTTTTTTAAAAAGGGAGGGGGGAGGGTCCACAAACCATTTTGGAAGGCAGCGTGAAACTGAGGGGCGAGCTGGCTAACTGGTCACGTCCAGCCAGACCCTGCACCACATGCCAGTCTACAGCTACTTCAGGCGCTCCCTGGAATGGGTAGTTTGGGTCTTGATGCATGATGCCACAAACGCGTCGGCAAACACGACAGCACGTGACAGCATGGCTTAGTCACAAAGGAAAAGCAGATCAAGAACCGTTCACACCGACTCAGTACATGAGAACAACCCTTTATTATTCCGAGTATTCTAATTACAGGACTTCGGCAATGCATTATCAGGCCTTATCCGAAATCCTGGAAAACTGTGATGATGGTGATGAGTGCTTGAAATGATCCTGTCAGCCTCCACCGACATCTAGTAATCAACTGAACCTCCGGCGGTGCCAAGCGGCGGAGTATTCTCACTTGACCCTGCCAGTCGCTTAACCCTTTCGCGTTAGGCGCTCACCGTAATCCGTTTTATAACACCGGTCCAGCCTTCTGCTCAATCGGTTCAACCGCATCCTTTGACACCTCAGAAAGAACCTCCTCGGCTGGCATTCAGAGTACGTCTTTATCGACGTCGCTTTCCTCCCATCCCTCCCAAAACGCGAGCTACAATGAGCTCGCGGAAATCGTCAAGGTCCGTATCATCCCTTCAATCACCACTCTCCCCTCATCGCCCCACAGACCGCAGCTATCTGGGGCGAGGACACGTTTGCCCTTTTAGAGTCTTCTTCGGGAACGCTACTCAACTCCCTCAGCGACATCCAAGCCAAATCGCTCGACGATCTCGCTTCGCACCCCCTCCTCACTCTCACCATCTCATCCGTCAACACCAAGGCTACCATCGCGTCCCATGATCCCAAGGAAGCCCATCTCTGCAACCTCGTCAACTCTGGTCACGCCATCGGCCATGCCATTGAGGTATTCCTCACCCCATACCTCCTCCACGGCAAGTGCGTCGCCATAGGGATGGTCCTCGAGGCTGAGATCGCCCGCGGTCACGGAAGAGAAACCGGACTCAGTCAGGTCGGTGTAGGAAGACTCCGTCGTTGCACCGAGTCCTATGGTCTCCAAACCTCACTCACCCATCCCCTCATTCACCGCGCCTTGTCTGTACCACCGCTTACCATCGATGGCCTCCTCAATCGCATGGCTGTCGATAAAAAGAGTGCCATTTTCAAACTCAAGAAGATAGTTTTTTTTGTTTCGCATTGGAAAAACTCACGGACTTAGAGCAACAGGCATAACTGACGACAAGATAAGAAAGGTCCTCACAGAAGGGGTCACCGTTGCCTGCTATCGGCATCTGCGCAGGCGTTCCGCACGTCACTCGCGCTACTCCACGTTCAAAGTCCCTTTCCAACCGCGCGCGGCCCTCTATTCCAATGACATACAGGTTATGATGGCAGCCTTGCAGGCGTTGAGTGTGCGCTCTCGTCTCTTTTCCTCAATCCTTGCTGACCTTTCGATTAGCAGCCAAATTTGAATCGGCTGACAACGGCAAGGCGCTCGTAGTCACCGGATCTGGTGGTCGACTTTCGTTCTCTCCACCAGGAACAGAACTCTATCTCGGCAATGCTGGTACTGCTGTACGCTTCGTCTGCCGCACTCTGGTTTCTCCCTCTGCAGACCCGTCTTCATCAGACCACATAGCCATCACCGGCAATGTGCGCATGAAGCAACGTCTGATCGCACCACACGTCGAAGCCCTCACAAGTGCCACCGTGGACATCAACTACCTTGGCACGTCCAGTTGCCTTCCCCTTTCCATTGCCCCCACAGGTCTCCGGGGCACACTTTCCCTCGATGCTTCCATCTCCTCACAATGCGTGTTCTCTATCCTCCTCTGTGCACCCTATGCCATACACGACACCGGCAAGGCAGTCATCTCCCAGCTCTACACCGATATGACGATCGCCCTCATGCCCGACCTTGGCATCCACGTCACATGCGAGTGTGACTCCGAGATTGGTGCGTTGCTCGATGTGTACAAGATCCCGCGCAGAGTGTACATTGTCCTGGGATCAGGCGCCTTCACCATCTGGTCGGATGCGTTATCTGCGACGTACCCACTGGCTGTCGCTGCCGTCACTGGCACGTCTTCGGATCTTCGTCCCTCCAGGGCGATGCGCATTTCGCCAAAGGGGTCCTCGAGCCGATGGGATGCACTGTCATACAGACCAAGACCAAGGAACAAGGTACGCCATATGCATGCTGTCATCTACACACCCTCACGCATTGTGCAGATCGACATCCAAATCCAAGGCATCGATGCGCCACATGCCCATCCCCTTCCTGCAGCGACCTCCACGACAGATATACCCAAACCACTCGCGCCGCCGATGACACCATCCATCCTCCTTGCCGGCATGCGCAATTCAGGCCAATCCCACGTTGGCGAGATCGCATTGCGTACGCCCTTCCTCGACTTTGACGTGTACTTTTGTGTCATTGCACCCGCCCTTGCTGCGAACCTATGTCCAAACGCCAGGGTGGCCAGCCTTCCATGGAGCGGAGACCGAGCTTTCGCAGTCGCTCTTGTCCACGCACGCCAAGGGCTGTGTCATCAGTCTCGGAGGTGGCATCGTTGAGACGCCCGCAGCACGGGAAACCCCTGTCGCATTTTCAGCCCGAGGCGGCAAGGTCGTCTGGATGCAACGCGAGACCTCTGTTTTCGCATCCCACCTTAATCAAGAAGGCGAACGGCCTGCATATGGCGAGGAAATCCGGGACTGTGGTTTGTACAGTGCAATGGGTACAAATTCGGCAACTATGCCTTGCTGGAGAGTGGTCTCGGAGGAGAAATGGAAAGGCGGCGTAGGGCGTCCGATCCTTCTTTTTGTCGTTGACATATCCGGACGTCGCCCCTGCGTCGGCAAACCTTCCGATCTCGTCGCATGCGTTTGTCTTGCAACAAGTGGCGGTGCTTCAACGCACTACCATCGTGTCCACCGTCCGCACACTCGCACAAGGCGGCGCATTCTCCAATGATGTTAAAAAGAAAGCCGTAGACCTTCCCAAGCTCGCGCTGCGCCTCGGATGCGAATACGTTGACATCGAGACGACCGTTCCGCCGCATTCCACCCAGGAAACCGTACCTCTGCAGGGCTCCTCGCAGATCATCGCCTCGTTCCATGACCTGGCTGGCTCGATCCCATGTAACGCACCGGCCACGTCGGCAACTTACGGCATCGCAGCACAATACGGCGACATCGTCAAACACATTTCAAAAGCGACTATGCTCGCGAGGAACTTTACGCTGCAGGCCATCGGCGAGCAAGGCCAGCTCTCCAACACTCGACACCTGTTTCACGCCCGTGACGCACCTGCTGCTCCCGAGCCGTGCCGCGCCGGGCCAGCTCGCGTTTGCCGAGATCTAGCAGGCGCTGCACCTGTACGGACTGCTCCTAAGCGACAGTTCTACATCTTTGGCACACCAATCGTGCATTTGATGTCGCAATCTATCATTTTGTCGTGGGGTTCGTGGTCGTTTCCATCTGTTGAACCAAGGCTAATCACCTTCAATCCACAAATGGTTATCCTCCACTCATTTTCTACCGCACCGGAATTAGTACTCTTCATCTTCCAAAACCCGCCCATCTGTCTCAAGAGCTGGGATGACACCGACGTGGCCTCGGCAAAACAATCTACTGAAACTGCGGAACATGTTAGTACAACGTCGCCAGTGATCGCACCTTGCGTTCAAAGTCCATCAATGCCTATGATCCAACTTTGCACCCTGCCCGAACATCTATCGTCAAACAAACCACGCCACCAACCCCCTTGCCTGTCTCGGGTGACGTCTTCCTTCTCATCCTCATCTTCTCGGTTGTTGGAGCGAAGCCGTCTAGACGGTGTCACTCGAGTAAATATGGAACACGAGCATTAGAACTCAAAGGGAGGGGGGCGCTGAGCGCTCGGACTGGAAAGGCAAGAGGCCCGAACGAATGGCGTCATGCGACTAGGCTGTGCGGAGGTGTTGAGGGGGCGAGCAAGCTGTTGTTGGGCGTGGGTACGGTAAGGGTATGTCAGATACCGTCGGATAATCGAGAGTCGTGCAGAAGCCGAACCAGCACTCGAACAAGGCCCTATAGGGCCCGTGCCGTCGCATTTCGACAGGCTGTTGCTGCAAGTCCGCGACCACTTCCGCGATCTGTTCTCTAGACTTAGACAATCTTGCTCGTCGTCCAGGTACAAACATCACCAGAATATCATTATCGATTATATAAGTATCTTTAATTCGAGAAATTTACATGCTGTGCGGGGGGACATAGCTGTAAAGTAACTGTTAGACCGCTGACTGCCTAAAGACTACTATGCAACTTGGTTACGGGGTATCTTGCCCTAAGTGTGCCGTCTAAATGCAGACCATATTCGTCCAAGTCTTAGTCCCAGGTATCAGTCGTTAGGAGGTATAATCAAATCAAATCACCAACATCCGCCGTTGTTCATAGCCATGGCTCCCTCTTGAAGCATACGAACCCACGCATTCTGCGGCACAGTTCGGGCCTCCCTTCATATTCATTTTCGTCATTTGGAGGTAAGCAATTGGACCAGGCACGCCACTCCAGGGGTTTTCCGAACGGTTCGCTCCATGATAATTCAGATTGAATGCTTTCTCGTACAGAGGTACGATCAGCCATGTCACTTGATCATGCATACCGTTAGCTACGGATCGAAAGCCGGAGTAAACTCCACTTACTTTTCCCAATTAGTCCAGTCATGCTCGAAATAGTCGCGGAGTGGGTTCATCGTAGATTGAGCACGATCGAAATGCTTCTTGAGATACTTCTCTTTGGCAGATCTCACGAGTGAAGGGATCAAAGGATCCTGGCCATACAGCCTCTCGTATGCCTGCCATATCGACTCTTTGCACGCCACAATCGTCCGAACATTCCATGCCAAATGCATGGAAGCCCACAGGGATACACCCTTGTGTGAAGATTTCCTACCAGGCGAACACATGCTGTCCTCATCCGATTCCAAAGAACTGGCACAAGACAGTGGTCGGAGCTCGAACAATGTATCTGGGTTAATGAGGTCGGGTAACCCAGTGGTTGGCTGAGTGCTCCGTTTGCACGACGAGCTCGGTGGAAGGGGAACTTCGAGGGATGGGTGAGTTCGAATCTCACAGAACCATGCACCGAGATAAAACGGTAAAACGGAAACAAGGTTCGGTGCAAGAAAACTGTCGCTCAGCATTTCTTCCCAGGCCCGCCTTAGCCTAGAGTGATCTCGAGGGTCTGGAGGGGGTGGGTATTTGGGCTCTGCGCCACGCATTATGGGCGAAAGCAATGATGCAGATCCAAGCAATAAATCCAGGTGCGTGCTCTTCGAGCTGGTTCCGGTGAGTGAGGGTTCCGACTTTGTAATAAATGGAGTATAGGTCGAGACCGCGGTATTCGAGCTGCATGGTGAGCTGTTTTCGGAGGATGGCATAGTCGCATGTACGTTCGCATATGGAGATTGAGATGGGAAGATGAGGTCCTCTTCAATAACCTTAGTCTGCAGTTTCGAATCAAAGCCTTGAGTATAATGGCTGACGTCGTACCTCTAAAACGCCGTTTGGGCTAAGCACACGCAAGATGTCCTAAAGAGGAGTGATGAATGATTTACACGATACAACATGGCGCTTCTAGACGCTTACCGCAATTACGTGTCCCCACTGTGGGTCACGAAACAATTTGTTAACAAGGGATTAGGTGGGAGCTCAACAATGTGACAGACTAACCTTGTCTTCTGGAATGTGAAGACCCATGCGAACCATCCTTACGAAGTCAAACTGACCGTCAAGAAACGGCAGTCCATCGGGTCTAACAGAATTATTGAGGGACGACTACAGAACAAATATTGAAAACATACAGGTTGCCATGGACCCACTTCAGTCTACGGGCTAAACCCTCATCAAGTATGCTGAGCTTGGGCTGTACTAGCTGCACATCAAACCCCACAATCATAGCGCCCTGAGACACGTTATCAGAGGGGTGCAGATACCATGAGATCAGACACACCTGCCACTGTCTACCAGCCTCGATCGCCCAAAGGCCACGACCACACCCGAGATCCAGGATGGCTGTGGGAGGCCCATTGAAGTTGTGAAGTGTCAGACTTTTACGACAGTTTGTTATAAACATGTGGTCCCAGTGATCGCTAACGGACGGTGGTCAGCATCATTGTGAACGAATGGGTGTTTCTCAACTCACAAATTTACAAGGTCATTCGTGTAGGTGAGCGGCGAGATAACTTCACCAGCAGGACGTCGATGCATTGGCACTCTGGGTAGCTGCTTGTCGGCATCTCTGACGCAGGAAGTGATTGCCATAGTCATGGTGGTGCCTATAGCAAGGGCCCATCAACCAGACTACGGGTAATAAAATGTTAATCGAAGACAAGAACTTGAGCACATTACGCACAACAGCCCGGATGTGGTTGAACCGATTGAGCAGAAGGCTGGACCGGTGTTATAAAACGGATTACGGTGAGCGCCTAACGCGAAAGGGTTAAGCGACTGGCAGGGTCAAGTGAGAATACTCCGCCGCTTGGCACCGCCGGA
>JBBPUA010000753.1:0-12811 GCA_038094355.1 Afroboletus lepidellus | reverse complement strand
CGAAGCATTTGAAGACATGATCGAGGAAGGCTTGGGCGACCCTGAGTGCATCAATGGTTTTCGAGCACGGAATGAGAATTACACCCTTAGTAAGTCCATGGTCAACCACAACCATGATAGAGTTGTGTCCGTCAGAAGCAGGGAGGTTGGTGATGAGATCCACAGAGATCTGCTTAAAAGGAAGCATGGCGGTGGAAGGGATAGGGGCAAGCGGAGGTATGGTAGGGTGGGTGTTGATCTTGTTCTGTTGGCAAACGGCACAGCCAAGGACAAAGTTGCGGATGAAGGTGGAGAGGCCCGGCCACCAGAAATCCCATTCGACAAATGCCTGGGTGTGGAAGCGGCCTGCATGTCCAGAGGTGGGGGAGTCATGGAGGGCATGCAGGAGGGACGATCTGGCGGAGGGCAGGACATACATGCGATTCTTGTAGTATAGGTGTCCATTGTCAAAGGTCCAATCCTTTATTGAGGAATGCAGAAAGAGGGGGGTGTCATCAGAAAGGCCTTGTATGGCGCGAAGGACGAGAGGGTCAGTAGCGGAGGAGGAACGAATGTGGCGAGCGAGGGTGGTGTTGAGTGCATTGATAACAACGGGCTCAGCATAGATAGGGGCATTGACATTGTCGGAGGAGGTGTCGATGTTGTCCTTCCGGGAGAGGGCGTCCGTGGGGCCCATTTGTGATCCTGGGGTGACCTTCCATTCGATGGGGAAGTCTTGCAGAAAGAGGGACCATTGGGCTTGTCGACGAGATAGTTTTCGGGGGTCCTTGATGTAAGACAGATTCTTGTGGTCAGTGAGAATGGTGACAGGGTTGGAGGTGCCCAGTAGATACTGACGCCACTCAGAGAGGGCTAGGATGACTGCAAGTAGTTCGCGGTCATAGATGTCATAGTTTCGTTCCACGGGGGTGAAGGTTTTCGAGAAGTAGGCGCAGGGGTGGAGGTCGCTGTTGGTGTCATGCTGCATGAGGACTGCACCTACAGCAAGGAGGGAGGCATCGGTCATCAGAGTGAAGGGGCAAGTGATGTTGGGGATGTGAAGGACTGGTGTCAAAGAAAAGATGTTCCGGAGGGAGTCGAAGGCGTTCTGCTGCAGAGGGGTCCAGGCCCATGGCTCATTTTTTTGAGTGAGCAGATTCAAGGGGGCTGTGAGATTAGAGAAGCTGGGGATGAATTTGCGATAGAAATTAGTGAAGCCCAGGAAGGAACGGATGCCCTTGACTGTGGTTAGCGGTTTCCAATCTTTGATGGCACCGAGCTTTGTGGAATCCATCTCCACTTTTCCCTGTCCTACAATCATTCCAAGGAATTCCATTCGTTTGGCATCAAAGAGACATTTGGATAGTTTGAGAGAGAGTCCATGTTGCCGTAGGCGTTGAAGCACTCGTCAGGTCCTGTCATGGTGAAGTTGGAGGTCCCCTGTGGTGTGGATTCCGAGGTCGTCCATATAGATCTTGAGCAATCATTCTGCGATCATGTCTTTGAAGATGTGATTCATAAAGGCCTGAAAAGTGGAGGGTGCATTGTTGAATCCGAAGAACATTACGGTGGGTTTGAAGAGCTCTAGTGGCGTTATGAATGCTGCTTTCCATTGGTCCTCCTCGCATAGGCAAATATTGTTGTAACCCCATCGGATATCAAACTTGGTAAACCAGGTGAAGTCTTTCATATCGTCCATTAACTCAGAGATGAGGGGCAGGGGGTAGGCATTGCAGATGGTATGGGAGTTGAGGTACCGGTAGTCTTGACAAGGACATAGGGATCCATCTTTCTTGGGGACGAAGAAGAAAGGGGAGGCCTGAGGGGATTTCAATGGTATGATTCAGCCAGTTTTGAGGTGTTCTTCGACAAAGGCTTTGCAGGTCTCCTTCTCTGCCAGGTTAAGTGGGTAGATTTTGGCGATCTTTGGGATGAACAATGGTTTGAGATCGATGGTATGGTCATATGAGCGATGGGGGGGTAGTTTGCTGTGGGAGGATTCTGAGAAAACATCTTCATAGTTGTTGCACCATTTGGGGATAGAGATATCTTTGACCGCCTGCTCCTGGGCTAGTTGTGTGGATATGGTGATTTTGCTGACCGATTCGGAGTTGTAACCCAGAGGGAGGTACTCACGAAGAGACTCAGCATCCCCCGGGTATTGTTGAACGAGAGAGAGTGCAGTGTTTCGGTCGGCGTCATGATCAAGCCATCGGAGAAGGTATCGTTGAGAATCACAGATCGAGCTGTCGTTGGTCAGGGGTCGTCAGGATAGGGTGAGGGAGTGGGTGATCCAGTCGATTCTGGGATTCCATTTCTTCAGCCAGGGCATTCCAAGAATGATTTGTTTTCGGCCTAGGCTGAGGACCATAAGATCAACGTTGTCAGTGACGTTCTTGAAGTCTATCTTTGTTTTCTGAGTAGTCCATAGGATGGTTCCTTTGGCGTTAGTGGTTCCGTCCACATTATGTGGGGTGACGGGTCGAGGTAGTCGTTTAAGCGGGAAGTTGGCTAGGGTCAGAAGTCCCATATTGATGAAGTTTCCGGTAGCTCCGCAGTCAACAAGGGCTGTGGTTTCGACGATTTGGGATCCTGCCCAAAGCTTTACGGGAATACGGAGAGTTCTTTCATTGGGTAAAGCGATAAGTACATGGGCGAGATCTACAGAAGTAAACATCAAGGTTACTTCCGACTTTAAAAATCTGAAGAGTCGGTGGTGGCGACAGAGACTTCCTCCGTGGGTTCTTCATAGCAGAGTTTCAGGGTTTGGAGAACTTCGTCTTCACTTTTTCCCCAAGTTCTCAGGCTGTTGATGTAAGCCGTAATAGCGGAAGGGGCGTCGGACGTGGCGAGGGAAGAGGGCATTGTAGTTTCTGTGGAGCGGATGTTCTGGGGGCGAGAGGTTGGACGAGGGGTGTTGGACGTTCCTCTGCATTGAGTGGCATTATGGCCAGTCTTTCAGCATTGGAAGCAGCATCCTTCTTGGATGCATTTGGCACGTTCTGCTGGGGATAACCTTGTGAGGATAATGGTGTCGACGTCCATGGCATCAGGATCTCTGGTTACTCTAGCATTTACAAAGGAGGGGACATTCTGTCCTCCTCATAGGGCGCGGATCCGCATCTTCTGAGTGTGGAATATCTTGGCTTGCTTGATCCAGTCTGCGATGTTGGTAGGGATGGTGGCCATGGAGAGGATCATGGTGGTGATCTGTTGGTCGAGTCCAAGTGAGAACTGATCGATGAGGGTGATGTCGTCAGTGATTCCAGCTTTAGCGGCAAGGTTCTGAAAGTCAGTGATATATTTTTGGAATCCATCGTCGAGGGTCCCGTTTGTGGCTTTGTAGGATTTTTGGACGAGCTTGGTGAGGTCAAGTCATGCAGTTGCTTTGATGTCAAAGGGGAAGAAGGTGGTTTCGAAGTTGGTGGCAAAGACGTCGAAGGTTTTGTCTTTGGCAGCAACGTTGGCATTGGCCATCCTATCATACCACATCTCTGAAAATGAGATACCTCGTCCTTTACTCATCTTGTTGAGTGTGGTCATGATTTTGGCCTCATCAGTGGAGTACAGGGTTTTGTTGAGGGCGAAGTAGCCCCTTATTGCTTTGATCCATCTAGTGGCTTCCCCTGGTTCGCCAGAGAAGTCAGCAGGGAGGGCTGCCTTGAGCTCAGAGGTAGTGGTGGACATCGGGGGCACAGGGTTGCTAGGGGGCGTTGGTGTTGCTAAGGGCATCAAAGGTCTCTGTGGTGCTGGTGGTCTGGACGATGGGGTGCTTGAGGATGGTGGTCCTAGAGGTGGGCTCTGTGGGGTGCGAGGGGTATGTCTGTGGCATTCAGAGTCAAAGTCAGACTCGTCGTCAGGGGGTAGGCCGTAGGCCCTGCGAAGGCTTCTGTGAAAGGATATAGCGTGGGTGGAGAGTCCTGCTCCTTGGTAGGAGGGACTGAGGTTACACTTGTTCTTTTGTTATGCAAACGTAACTGTTGTGTCGAGTCGTGAGAACAAATCTTTCAGGGAGGTACTCATGAAGAGACACAATGTCCTGAGAGGTTGTTCCGGTTTGACAGAGAGAACAATGTGTCAAGGGTTTATACAGATTGACAAGGGGGGCCTTATTGACAGGACACAAGCAGTTGCATGTTACAGCATAGAACAAGTGTAAAGTACATGAGTGGGCAGCGACGAGTTTAAGTACTACTGGTCTGGGAATCCTATCGAAGGTCAGAGAACCAGATAGAACAAGGGGAAGATTGGAACATGTAGACATTACGAGAGAAATGTCTAATGAAGTGGCTGTCCATAGAATCATCGAGAAAAGGAAGATAAGAGCAAGTAAAAGGCAAAAGCTGTAGCAATGACCTGGACCGCATGGCGAAGAGAAGCGAATAAGCCAAAGTTACAGAAGGCAGGGAGCTGTCTGAGGTCTGGCTGAGCAATAAATATAGTGGGCTCCTTCCTGTGTTCGTGAAGGTTAGCACTATCGAAGCGAAAAGGTACAAAAAGCAAAGATAACCGTAATAGTGAGAAATGATGCAAAGGGTATATGCTCCTTTATATTGGATGGCATTATGTCCAGTCTTTCAGCATCTGAAGCAATGCCCTTCTTGGATGCATTTGGCATGTTCTGCTAGAGAGAGTTTGGAGAGGGTGATGTTATCAATATCCATAGCATTGGGGTCTTTGCTCTGCCTAGAGTTTATGAAAGAGGGGATGTTCCATCCACCTCGAAGGGCATGAATCCACATTTTCTGAGCATGGAACATCTTGGCTTGGTTAATCCATCCCACGATGTTGGTAGAGATAGTGGCCATGGAAAGGATCATGGTGGTGATCTGTTGGTCAAGTCCAAGAAAGAACTGGTCAATGAGAGTGATGTTGTCAGTAATGCCAGCTTTAGCAGTGAGGTTCTGGAAGTTAGTGATATACTTTTGAAATCCATCATCAAGGGTTCCATCTATGACCTTGTGGGATTTTTGGATAAGCTTGGTGAGGTCAAGCTGAGTGGTTGCTTTTATGTCGAAGGGGAAGAAAGTGGTTTCAAAGTTGTCAGCAAACTTGTCAAAGATTTTGTCTTTGGCAGTGATATTGGTGTCAGCAATTTTATCATATCACATCTCAGAGAAGAAGATGTCTTGGCCTTTACTTATTTTATTGAGTGTGGTCATGATTTTGGCATCATCGGAAGAGTAAAGGTGTTTATTGAGGGTGAAGTAGCCTCTTATTGCCTTTATCCATCTCGTGGCTTCTCCAAATTCACCCAAGAAATCAGCAAGAAGGGTTGCTTTGAGTTTGGAGGTGGTGGTGGACATGGGGAGCACTGGGTTGCTAGGGGGGGTTGGCGTTGCTAAGGATATCGAGGATCTCTGTGGTGCAAAGAGGTTCTGTGGCACAGATAGTCTTTGTGGCACTAATGGTCTTAGTAATGAGACAGCAAAGGTACTTGAAGGTGAAGGTCCCAGAGGATGGCTCAGTGGGATGCTAGTGGTATGTCTGTGATGGTCAGAGTCAGAATCGGACTTGTCATCAGGGGGTAGACCATAGGCCCTATGAAGGCCTCTGCAAGAGGATATAATGTGGGTGAGGGAAGTCCAACTCCTAGGTAGGAGAGACTCGGGTTACACTTGTTCTTTTGTTATGCAAATGAAACTCTTGCATCGAGTCATGTGGATGAACCTTCTGGGGAGGTACTCACAAAGAAATACAACATTCCAAAAGACTGTCTGGGCAACAAGGGAAAAGCAACAAGGTTGAGGATTTGTACAAATTGACAAGGAGGAAGCCTTGACAATAGGACACAAGCAGTTTCATGTTACTATGCAGAACAAGTGTAAAGTACAGATATGGGCAGCAACATTATAAATACTATCCAGCCTCAGAGACTATCAAAGGTCAAAGAACAAGACAGAATGATGATGTAAGGGGATATGTAGGTGCTATAAGAGAAACACCTAGGGAAGAGGCTATCCATTGAAATGATGGCAACAAAGAAAACATACAGGATGACAAAGAAAGAGAGATGGTGACCTGAAGCATGTAGAAGAAGGAAATGAACTAAGCCAGAAGTAGATAGCGATTGACTTGCAGATGTCTTGCTGAGAGATGAAAAACAGGCTCCTTCCCATACTTGTGAAGGTTAGCACCATGAGGAGCGAAAGGACAAAAAGAACAAAATAACCATAACAATCCCTGACCTTCAGACCCCTATCTCCGACCTTCGGACCCCTATCTCTGATCCTCGGACTTCTATCCTGGACCTCTGCCTCTTTTCTCGGACCTAGGTTTGGAGATCTGAAGAACTGGTCCTAACAGTAGATTTAGACTCCCTTTTGTGTAGGTTTATCATTCTGCACTCCAGCACAAAGCATGATACTCAGCAATCAGTCATACATATCATCCAAATAGGAGCTCCTTCTAACTGCATTTGGCAGTCGCTGTACAATTCCAGGCAACTCCATCACCTTCTTTCCTCTGATGTCCATCTCTGAACATTTTCAGAATTATAGGAGTTATGTCTTTGCAACTCCTGGTCACTCCATCTGAACTTTTGCGACTTCAGAAACCCCTGTTCCAACTTTGGACCTTCGAGATTTTGATAACAATGATATGCCACCTCCTCTGACCCCATCCACTCACTCTAGACCCTGCTCTCATGTCTGTTCCCATCACAGCACACATTCCAGTACCAGGAATAGTGTCCTGCTTGGTTTCGAGCCATTTCCACAATTGGCTAATACCATCAATACCATGACCTCCGAGGTTTGTCACAACTCCATCTCTGAGATCTCCAGGTCCAAAGTCTGTGCTCCTGAGACCTTTGATGGGTTAGACCCATCAAAGCTGTGCTCTTTTGTCACATAGTGCAAAATCCATTTCCAGGCCCATCTGAGATCATTTTGAAAAGATCGGGCCAAGGTGACTTTTGCATAATCATATCTCTCTGACATGGCACTGGAGTACTTCGAACCAGACCTCCTCATAGTTGTCACTCCTGGGGACTGTCCTATGTGAATAAATATTTGGCATTCATTCCTTTATGAACTTCAGTCAAACTTTGGCCCTCATGACCCTGTTGCTGATGCTGAAGCAGTCCTAGGGATACTCTGCATGTCGGACACCCAGCAGATCACCTTATACATCATTGACTGAAATCGCTTCACTTCTCAAGTCTGAGAATGGAGCTCCAGAGCACTTTCCTGGAGTTTCTACAATAGACTTCCTGATCACATTAAGGATGAGATTTCCCATCTCGGAAAGCCAAGCAACCTCCATGACCTCCATTCCATGGCCCAGAAAATAGATCACCACTATTGAAAGTGCTGAGAAGAACTCTGGCACACAGCCACACCCAACTCCGGACCTCCTGTGCCAACTCCACCCTCCTTCTCACCTTCATCTCCCATTTGCTTGATCTCAAAGTTGGATAAGGAATTATCCAACCATAATCCATCCCCATCTGACACCTCCATGGAAGCATCTTCCATGACCTATGACTCCCCTGACCCTTCCTTTCCAATTCTCAGAGTTGATGGTTGTCTCTATCCTCAGGAGTGTCTATGATGTATTCACCTTGACCTCTGCCTCTTTTGTGGCTCTGCAGGACATCTTGTATCCACCTGTCTGAAACGACCAGTCCATCTAAGGACGAATCGCTTACTACTAGGGCTTGGTAGTGGAAGAGACTTAGGAGAACCAGGAAGGTATTCCTGGTGGTATGGAAGACCAAACTCCAAGAGGTCAATTCTGGGGGGACGCCCCAGTGCTGACCCTCGGGTATATATACTCAAAGGTTTGTATGTACATGTTGTGGTACACTACTAATACAGAATACCTCCAGCCAATGGCACAAAGCTCTCCTATCTGGGCTGTGCGGCTGCATTAAGTTATAGCCAATAGCAATATGCTCTCTTATCTAGGCTGTGTCAGGGCACCAATGGCGAAAGAGACTCTTATCTGGGCAGTGCGCCTCGTGTAGGACGCATGCATCAGTATAGCCATAGGGCTGTGTGACCAATAGCATTAATAGCTGTGTATAGCCACAGAGGCTGTATAACCTGATAAGGCAATATGCTTAGTGAGGTATGTTTATGAGGGTTTGTGACCATGGGAAAGTAATGTGGTCGGGCGTGGGAATATGCGTGTGAAGTATGAACCAATAGAGGTAAGTCGCTAGGAACGGATTGTAGAGACTCGGGAAAAATATGGAAAAATAGGGAATAAATAGAGGAAAATATCGGCGATCATAACACTACCCCCCTCCTAAAAATCAGCTTCCAGACAATTAAAAGGAAGATTTTTCTCTATCATGAAAGGAGCGGAATGACCGGTGAAGATGAATTGCTGGTAGAAATCTGAAGCAGCCATGTTTAAGCGACGCGGCGCATTAGGGTACGAGCGATGAAAGTCTTCAAGTGCATCCTTGGCGTGCTGAAGATTTGCTAATGGTTCCCATGTGCGATCTTCATCGTTATATCCCTTCCAATGGACAAGGTATTCCATTCGTCATCCGCGATAGCGAGAGTCGACTAAATAATCAACCTCGTACTCGGATTCACATTCTTCAGTGACCAGAACGGGTCCAGGACGATTTACTGGTTGTCCAGGGAGTCATTCTTTGTAAGGCTTCACGCGTGACACGTTTACTACAGGGTGTATGCGCATGCTTTTGGGCAATCGGAGTTTGACAGCGTTCCGACCAATCAATTCCATGATGTGGTATGGACCAATCCATCTTTCCGTGAGTTTCTTTGAAGCGTGGGTGAGATGTAAATTCTCTGTAGCAAGCCAAACGAGATCGCCAACTTTGTAAGGCGGAGCCTCACTGCGATGCTTGTCTGCTTGTGTCTTCATGCGGGATTGTGCCTTTTCCAAATTATCTTTTGTTTGGATAATCGTTTTCTCCATTTGATCAGCCATGTTGTCGGCGGCGGGCGCTTTAGATATATGGGGTTCAAATCCCATTCTTGGCGCATATGAACGAGTGACTTCAAATGGCGTCTTCTGCATGGATGTTTGTCGTTTTGAATTGTAAGAGAACTGGGCAATGGGTAACCAATCAGCCCATGTGTCTTGTTTATCCATGGTGAAGAGATGTAGATACTGCTGAAGATCTCTGTTCATGCGTTCCGTTTGTCCATCTGTTTGTGGGTGATATGCCGTTGACAAACGTGGTTGAATACCAAGTCTCTTGCAAAGGTCTGTCATAACCTGTGAAGCAAATTGTGGTCCTCGATCTGAAACTATAGAGTTGGGGAGACCGTGATGCTTCCATATGTGGTGTAGGTATAGACGAGCGGTGTCGAGTGCTGATACCATTTTGTTGCAAGGAATGAATTCGACTTCTTTAGAGAAGCGATCCACTACTACCAAGACTGAATCAAAGCCGTTAGACTCTGGAAGGTCTGTTATGAAGTCGGCAGAGATATCTGTCCATGGCTTGGCGGGAACCTCTAAAGGTAAGAGCTTTCCTGGTGTTGCAAGGTTTGATCCTTTGGCACGAGCGCATCTGTCGCATCTGGTGACATATTCTTTGATCATGGTGACCATGCCAGGCCAGGTATAGTGACGAGATACTAACTCTATTGTTTTGTCAATGCCAGGATGTCCTGCGATTGGCGTGTCGTGATGTAATCGTAAGCTTTCAATGCGTAAGTCATTATCATCAGGGACGAAGATCTTGTCATCTTTATAGAATAGATCGTTGTCCTCTTTGTTAATCCCAAAGCTTTCTTTTAGCTTAAGAATGTCTTCTTCTTTCATTCTCCAAATCGTATCACGTATGCATTTGTGAATGTCTTCATCATCTGTATGTATTTCAACTTGAGGCCAATTGCAGTGAGCTGCAGAACTCTGAATAGAATTCTCAATGGTCTGTTCAATTGTTGAGATACCTGTGGATCCAAATCCTTGTGATCCTCGAGATGTGTCATCTAGATCTCCTTCTTGTAGTTCGTCATTGCTAATCCGTTCAAGGATAAGTTGTGCAATGCGATCTCCTTTATTGATCGTAAACGTTTCGGGTGAGTTGTTGATTAAGAGTACTTTGACTTCTCCTCGATAATCTGCATCTATAACTCCTGCTCCGATATCAATTCCTTTGACTGCTAGGCCACTGCGTGGTGTGATGCGACCATAGTTGTCTTTAGGTATTGCGAAGGCGAGTTGTGTACTAACGAGCATTCTTTCTTGTGAATTGACCATTTTGTGTTCTGCACTGTAGATATCATATCCTGCACTGTTAGTTGTTCCTTTTGTAGGACATTGTGCATCTGGTCCGAGTTTCTTGAACCGTAACGTGCGAACTTGTTCTTGAGGGATCACTAGAACTCCTTTGTTGTCTTGATCGATGCCAATGGCATGATCTTCTCTTCTTGACAAGGCATCTGGTTTTCCCATTGTTGGTCCGGGTTTGTAATGCCAAGTGGAGTTAAATCTTGAAAGATATTGTGCCCATCTCGCTTGTCTGCGATTAAGGTCTTGTCGTTGCATAAACCATTTAAGGTTTGCGTGATCATTCCAGATTTCAAATTCATGTTTAGCTCCTTCTAGGTAATGACGCCATTGTTCTAGGCTTCGAATAACGCTGAGCATTTCTTTATCTGCTATAGGGTAATTGCGTTCTTCTGGCGACATAGAATGAGAGTTGAAAGCGACTGGATGCCATTTACCATCTTCGAGCTCTACAGAGAGAACTGCTCCGGTGGCAAAGTCTGAGGCATCGGTTTCAAGTTGATACTTTCGATCATTGTCAGGGAATGTGAGAATAGGTGCTGTGGTGAATTTTTCTTTTAAAATGTCCATAGCTTCTTGCTGTTTTGGACCCCAAGTGAAGGGTGTATCCTTCTTGGTAAGGTCGTTGAGAGGGCGAGCGACTTTAGCGAAATCATCAATGAAGCGTCTATAGAAGTTAGCGAGTCCTAAGAAACTTCTGACTGCGCGAATGCTGGTAGGCGTTGGCCAATCTTTGATTGCTTTTACTTTGTCGTCATCCATCTTAACTCCTTCGGGTGTGATCGTCATTCCGAGGAATTCGATTTCTTTAATGCTGAAAGAGCACTTCTCTGGTTTAGCAAAGAGATCATGATCTTGTAAGCGTTTGAGGACTTCCATAACTATCCGATCGTGTTCTTCTTGACTGTTTGTCTTTGTGAAGATTAAGATGTCGTCAATGTATACAACAACGACGTCTTCCATGTCGGCTAGTATATCGTTCATCATTGTTTGGAATGTAGCTGGGGAGTTGCAGAGTCCAAAGAACATCACTGTTGGTTCGAAGGATCCTCTGTGACAGGTGAAAGCAGCTTTCCATTCATCACCTTCTTTGATGCGAACATTGTTGTAGCCCCAACGTAAATCCAATTTAGTGAACAGCTTTGCTCCTTTAAGCTTATCTACTAGTTGCGAGATTAATGGCAACGGGTAGTTGTTCTTGATTGTATGTTCGTTGAGATATCGATAGTCTTGTACCATTCGTTTGCGACCATCCTTCTTAGGTACGAAGAATACTGGCGATGTCTGAGGTGATTTCGACGGATGAATATAACCTTTCGCTAGTTGGTCGTCTACGAATGCTGAGACTTCTTCTTGTTCAACAGGGGATAAAGGTATGATATGTCCTTTACGCGGTTTGAATGTATCTTTGAATTCAATAGCGTGATCCCATGGTTTACGAACTGGCATTCTCTCAGATTCTTTCTTTGAGAACACTGTGAAGTATTTTGAATACTGTTTAGGTATCTTCATCATTGGATCTTCATCCGATGTCTGAGTTTGTGTCTGACTTTTCTCGACTTTGGCAGCATGAATTTAACGTAAGGTTTCACGTTCGTCTGCTTCAAGGCGTCGGACGAAAGGTGACCGGTGATTGAGTGCTTTGCATGAAGCTGGGCAGTTTTTCATTTCAACGGTTCCTGTTGTCCAATCTATGATGGGATTGTGATGGCGAAGCCAAGTGTATCCGAGGATAAACTGATTCTTTCCTAGATCGGTTACTTCGGCTTTAACCATTTCTCTATGCTTTCCGTATTCGAGCATTAGTTCGGCATAATGCGTGATGGTTCCTGCAGAGTTCTGAGTTCCATCTACGTTAAATACGAGAAGAGGTTGTTCGAGTGGTTTAAGGGGAATATGATTATGCTTGGCCCAAGATTTGTCGATAAATACTGAGCTAGCGCCACTGTCAAGTAAAGCCTTAGTACGGAATAGGCGTTCTTTGTATCTGACAGGTGCTATCTTGATGTCTAAGATAATGTCTCGTGGGTTAGTAGAATAAATACGATGATTAGGTGAAGTTGGATCGTACGTGTCGTTACTTAGTTTAGTTACTGGGTTTTCTTTTTTGTTGTTAGAGGAATCAAGCACCGATTTAACGTCTCGGCCGAGCTTTGAACGTATCAAAGGCTCCTCTGACGGCTTGATGATTGATTTGGAAGAGGGTTTTGCAGAGGGAGTTCCCAGTGTATTCACTCTGCTTGTCCTTTTCCCTTTGAAACTTCAGCGTCCTTCATGTCATAGAAGTAAGCTTTCATTTCGTCGAAAGACATGCCGCGAACGGCGCGTGGAGTGGAAGAATCTTCTTCAGACTCTTGTTCAGAATCTTCTGAATCATCTTCGACTTCAATGAATCGGGTTCGTCTTTTAAAACCCCTTTTCTTTTTAAAGGCTTTAGGGCCTCCTCGACTGTCTTTATAGCCTGAAGATCCTTTGCGATCTTTAGACCATGTAAGCGTAGGTTGTTTCCTTGGCTTTCTGCAGTCTTTAGAAAAGTGTCCGGGTTCACCACAATTGTAACAGGTGAGAGAACTGAGGTTTAGCCTCTCAGCTGTTTCATTGATGTAGC
>JBBPUA010000752.1:0-12815 GCA_038094355.1 Afroboletus lepidellus | reverse complement strand
GATCCGGCGGCATCGTCCGACACACAGGGCTGGGGGGGCATGGGTCGGTAGAACAGATATGTGATTTCGGGGGGAAGTCTGTTCCATATGCAACGTCTCCAGAACGATGGGGTCGGCTCCGGCTGCGTAGTCCGTGGGGCACGTTCATACGTGTGAGCTGCCACGGGCTGGCGAGGAAAATCAATCCCAAGGTCGTGGGTCAGCCGAGCAGTCGCTCACTTTGATGTCCAACCACGGAGGGGACTGCATATCGGGCACAATCCAGACATCCTGGATCTTGGGCCGACGAAACCGCGGAGACTCGAGAGTAGGACCGGATGTCAACATGGCCTCTATTGCATGGCGTCGGGCGATGAGGCGGTTCCAAACAATGGCAAATGTCATGAAGACGGCAAAGATGGAGAGGGCGCTGACGAGGAAGCCGAAGAGGAGGGTCGACGCGCTGGTTGCAGGATGGCTGTGGGGCGGGCCCTGGACCTGGGAGGGGGTGGGCGACGACGCGGGCTGGGAGGTGGACATGGTCGTCAGCTGGGACCATTCTCAGGCACTCTGCGCCAAAACATCACAACAAGGTTCAAGGCGAACCGCCTTTCCGTCCCTTCCGATTGGTCACCCCATGCTATTCCGCATCCGGTAATCAACCCCGCAGCACATCACCAATCCGTGCCACCGCTGTAGTTGGCCCGTCTCGTCTTCCTTACTTCCTCCATCAGGCCCATGGTGTGTCTATCCAGCATCTCGACATATGGCTTCAGACTCGTCTTCTCCCAGCTGGCGTCCTCTCCCCCGACGTCTAGTTCCCGTAGTAGCTGAGCGACTGTCGGAACACCCTGTGGATCGAAGCGGTCGATCTTGGCTGGGTCAACGGGCACGCAGACACGTCCCGTCTTGGGGTGCACACAAAACGGTGCTTTCAGCAAGTGATTTCGGTGCTTGGAAACTTCCGCGTCTAAACGGGGATAAGTGTACTGGAGGACGATGTCTTCTAATGCATGCATGAGACGTTGCTAGACAGAAATTAGCTGAGGGAACGACCAAGACTTGACTCGGCACACCTTTTCAGGACTTTTCTCGACAAGCGCGCCAAGTTCCTCCCACTTTTGCGCAGAAGGCCTGTCAGGGTCTTTGGACCATTCCGTACGAAGCTTGCCAACAATCGACGCGTCTGCGACCAGTTTGAGCAGTGTTTCCCAACCCTCCTCTGAGCGGAAGCAATCTTGATCATCCAGGACGAGTGGATTGAACAACTTTCGCAAAATGTCCAGTCCACCCCATAGCGATGGGGGAAGTGACTTGTTGCCGAACCGGACGTTCACCTTCTTCGCCATCTCTTTTCCACCCTCGACCACCGTCAAAGCGTTGACGAGAGCCCTCCGTTGATCGTCCGTCAGGTCCATGGCCTGTGCATCGCTTATCCACAAGTGTATTCCCCTTCGACCAGAATAGACCCATAGAAGATGTTTAAAGCCGAATTGTTCGGTCAGGGAGGCGTGCAGGACTTTGACCGCGGCTGCGATGAAGCCCCAACAACGAACACATATGTCTGCGGCAGAGCAACACGTGCGAACACCGTCGTAGTCGGTCATATCGATATCAAACACAAGTTCACGCCTCTGCGGAGAGAACGCAGCAGAGCGAACCGTCTTTTTGTCGCGTGGCTGAGATTACCGTCAGTCGCGTTTCTCCGCAGCAAAAGAACGCGCACCCTGGCCGAATACACTGGACCGATTTCGAAACGGGTTGGGTTCAGCGCAAGGACCTGTTTCTTGAGGTCCTCTGCGGTATTAAAGGATTGATATCGCAGATACACGTCTCCCTGTAGGGTGAACGCGAACTCGCGATGAGTGAAGAGCTTGGTCGGCGCGTGCTCGTGGTTCAGCCAGGTGAATATCGACTTGAATGGGTATAGCATCCTGTAAAATTGTAGCATGACCTCTGGCGAGGTGTTGGCATCGTCTGTGGCGGACGTCATGATCGATCGAGGAGGAGAACGCGTCCGTGAGGGTTATGGCGCAGTGTGACAGAGATCACATGACTGCTGTCACATACGTGTGAGCCAATTCGGCCGGGGCGGGTGATAACTTAGGCGGAACTAGAGCCCCACCAACTTGGATTGGTTTGTGCCCACCGTGCATCGACTTGGGCGTGTGGGTCGCCCGGGAATGCGGTATCGATGCGACGCGATTAGTACGGGGCTGGTTGTGAGGTGAGTCGCACGGGGACAGCTTCTCACTGATCGTGCCAGTGTGTCGTCATCATCTTGCGCTGTCTCGCCCGGGTTCCATTTGATTTGGCATCCAGTTATATACTTTCCTCCGACGCCCGACTTTCTCCGTCGCACATAAGTTCTTCTGCACCCGGCTCTTCGTCCTCCCAACCATGACCATCGTACTCACCCCATACTGGTCTGCCGACGGTGCTCAGAAGCTCAGGGAAGAACCTCAACGTAAGTCTTCCGTACTCCAGGGATGGTCTCCTTATCACCGCGCCACGTACAGCGAGGCAGCCGCCTCCCCAGGGCCTTCTTCCCCCCGCGTTCTCTCGGGACGTTCACCTCCAGCGCGCTTTGTTACAGCTGCGCTCCAAGACGAGCGACATTGAAAAGTACATCTTCCTCTCCCAATTGAAAGATGCCGACGTCGATGCGTTTTACCACCTCTGTCTGGCCAACATGAGCGTTCGTACCCGAGTCCATGACATGTCCTCAGTCCGACGATTCCCACAGGAGATTACGCCGCTTATCTACACTCCAACCGTCGGAGATGCATGCTTGCAGTACTCTAAGAATTTCAGAAGGCCCGAAGGTCTTGTAGGTAACGGCTGTCCGTAACTCGGCCCCTTGCTGAGCTCGCAACAGTTCATTTCCATCAAGGACAAAGGCAGAATTGGAACTATCCTTCGCAATTGGCCAGGAATAAACGAGGCGCGTATCAGCGTCGTGACGGATGGAAAGTGCCCAATGGGGTCAAATTCGATCGTGCTGAATGAACGCCATAGGTTCCCGCATCCTTGGTCTGGGTGACCTCGGACTGAATGGAATGCCTATCGCCATCGGAAAACTGTCGCTTTACGTCGCCGGAGCTGGGTAACCATTCCCTAGAACTGTCTGCATCATGCATTCTGATGGACTCCTTCAGTATTCGCCCTTCCTCTACGCTCCCAATAGTCCTCGATCTAGGAACTAACAACCAAACATTCCTCGATGATCCCCTATATCTTGGTCTTCGTCAACAGCGTGCTTCGGAGGCCGAGTACGACGAATTCATGGAGGAATTTATGACCGAGATCTCTCGAGTGTATCCTAAGCTCTTGGTCCAATTTGAGGTGAGTAACACAGATGCATTGTCGACGAATGGCGCTGATACTGAGCATCGCAGGATTTCTCTACGGATCATGCCTTTTCTTTCCTCTCCCGCTTCAGGCACCGTTTCCCCTTATTCAACGATGACATTCAGGGCACCGGCGCAGTCGTGTTGGCAGGACTTATCTCAGCCGCACGTCTTTCTCCACTCCAGCCCCGTGATCACCGTATTCTCTTCTATGGGGCTGGTTCCGCTGGCATTGGGGTTGCCACGCAGTTGCTTAGTTTCTTTACTCTCAATGGCATGAGCGAGGAGGAAGCCCGTGCCCGCATCTGGATCGTCGACTCCAGGGGTCTTGTCTACGACGGTCGTGACCATGTTGCCGAACACAAGAAAGGCGAGTGTTGCGCCAGCCTAGGACAGCATGCAGACTTACGTTCCTTAATACTAGTCTTTTCCAGGAAAGACTACTCTGGCCCACCCATGACTGACCTACTCGACATCGTCCAATATGTGAAGCCCACCGCACTCATGGGTCTCTCGACCGTTAGAGGCGCTTTCTCAGAGGCTGTCATGCGCCGCATGGCCTCGCAAACCCCCCGCCCGATCATCTTCCCTCTATCTAATCCTTTGCAACTTTCAGAATGTACCTTTTCAGAGGCACTCCGTGCTAGCGGCGGTAGTGTGCTGTTTGCGTCCGGGTCACCGTTCCCTGCAGAGGAGTTTAGCGGGCGAACATGGGAACCAGGTCAGGGAAACAACATGTACATCTTCCCGGGTACGTTGTCAGTGCTGTGTGTTCAAGTGGCCTCTGACGGTTACTCGGAACAAACAGGCCTCGGACTGGGCTCGATTCTTTGTCGCGCGTCGTCCGTGACAGACAGCATGGTCGAAGCGTCGGCAATCGGCCTTGCAAACTCGCTCTCTCGGGACGAGCGCGCGTCGGAGCTCATTTACCCTCGCATCCAGCGTATCCGCGAGATCAGCGCACACATTGCAGTTTGCGTCATTCGCGCTGCACAAGCAGCAGTCAGTCACCTACTGATAGGACCCATACCCACACACTGATCAGTTTGTCTAGGATGTCGACCGTTCGCCGGACCTCAGGAAGCTGACAGACGAACAGCTACTTGAATTCGTCCAAAAGAAGATGTGGAATCCCTTGTAGAGGAAAACGATCATATAGCTTTGATTTTTCTCATCCGGGGCCTTTGCTCCCAGGTTCTAAGGTGTGATGTATGTACAATATGGTAGACGGTCAGGTATCGCACAGTTGGCCTCTACGCGCCTGCCAATCTCTTGAGTACGGAAAATTCTTTGTGACCGGCTGCCTTGCAGAGCGAATAGAATCGAGAGTTGCGGTCCCCTAAGAGGGTAGCTGGGCGATCAAACTCGACGATGCGACCCTCGTCGAGGAGCATCACCTACACAATTATCAGTCAATTGCAAGGGCTTTGGCCATAAATGACTTACCCGGTCATAATCAATAACGGTACGAAGCCGATGCGCGATGGTGAGTATTGTGCTCGAGGCGAATTCGCTGGCGTCGAGTGGTCAACCGCAGTCAGAGCAGAAGATAAGACTGACGTACTGTCTGATCGTCTTGCTGATAAGTTCATCCGTCGCATAGTCCACGCTCGCGGTGGCCTCGATGGTTACGTCAGCCCTTGTCGTACCCGCCAACCGCGAGCGCTCACCTCGTCCATGACCAACACCTTGGAGCGCTTCAAGATGGCTCTCGCCATGCACAAGAGCTGCTTTTCCCTGTGCGTACACACGTGAGGCGCAAACAGGGATGTCAATAACGCGTACGCACCCAGTGGAGAAGTTGTCCCCGCCTTCGGACACGGGCGAATCCAGGTTCCGGAAGACGTTGGCGTTGATCGCATCGGGCATCTCTTCAGGAACGTCTTCCGACGGTATCAAGTGCACGCGTCGGAGGGCTTCAAACTGTGGTGAAAGAAGGTCAATGTTTGGTCGTCGGGTAAACTCGAAGACGCACAATGTCCGCGTCTTCGTACTCGTCGAATACGTCCAGCGTCGAGCGAAGCGTTCCGCTCAGAATCGCAGGGTCCTCTGTGAAGATGATGAGCGTCCACAGACGAGCGACGCGAGGGTGTGCTCACGAGGTATGATCGTGATCCTGCTTCGCAAGTCCGTCAAACCGATCTTGGAAATGTCCACACCATCGATGACGATCTTCCCCTCGGTCGCCTCCACGAAACGGAAGAACGAGAGCGCGAGTGTGCTCTTTCCAGAACCTGTCCTTCCCAGTATACCGATCTACGTTGCGCGGAGCAAGTGAGGGGTAGGCTATGGTTTGTGACACTGTCATACCTTTTCGCCAGGTTGGACCTCGAAGTTGAGACGATGAAGTACGTCGGGAAGTTCAGGCTTGGGGGAGAATTACGTCGCTGTCGTCTGGCGAGGAGATGGACGCACCGCATATCTGATAACTAGGTCCTCGCATTTCATGTGACCTTTCTGCGGCCAGGAGTCATCAGGCCGAGGCTCTACGAACTCGGGCGGTTCGCGTTTGAGCTCCGAGTATTCCTTGACACGTTCAAGTGCGACCTTGTCTGAGGTCAGCGTATGGCATTGAATAAGGGGCCTGCAATCCTGACCATGGATTGTTCAAGTGAGACGAAGCGTCGTATCAGGAACAAAAGCTATAGTGAATGATGCCATCAGCCATTGCTACCTACGCTAGGTGACCGACGCACATTGTGGGTTATGCTAGAAGCAAAGGACAGCGCGAATCCAGCTAAGGCTGCAGATATGCTCGGATAATACACTGCAACCGCGCCAATCAAGCCGACGACGAGAGTCGAGAGCAAGTTGAATCGCATCGAGAGCCAGCGATTTACTTGGGAATATCGTCAGCGGTTTGGTCACTGCCCAAATTTTACCAGTACTCACCGCCCCACATCCAGTAATAAGGGTTTGAATTCTAAGCAGAATAAACACAGGCGGACATTGGATCAACCACGAGCCACTCACAGTATCAACGCAGCGGATCATGTCACGCAAGAACTTCGACGACGCTCCAAAGGCACGCAAAATCGTGACGCCTGAAATGGTCTCGCCATAGATTGAATACAAGGGCGACCGAGTCACGGAATCTTCAGATCTCCGGATTAGATAGCGGATTCTAGCGAATGATTAAGCTCCTACCAAGACGTCTCATGTCTCTTGCTGTTTGACCGTACACCCTGGCCACTTGGGGGCCATCAGTTTGTATCGACCAACACGAGACTAATTGTCCTCACCATTATAGTAGAGGAAGCTCAAAGCCAGGGCGACGATAACGAAAGGGAGGCCACCGACGATGCTAACTGTGATAATGACGGTCAACGCTGCCAAGCCATAGACAATGCTACGTCCAAAGTTGTCAGACATGGAACTATCAATTCCTAAATCAAATGAGATGGCGCTCTAGGAGAGCAACACAATCGCACCCTCGAAATCTTTGCCGAATCGGTTCAGAAGGCGACCACGGGACACCGTGTCATGGAAGCGAATATTGGCAAATAGAACAGTTTCCAGCAACCCTATAGACCATGTGAGTAAAAGGCGGAACTCTTTGTGGGGGATTCTAACTCTTGTAAAGAATGGTCGATGCATTAATAGAGCCGGAGTCTGCAATCCGATGAGCATCTGAATATGGTCGGCAATCGGTGCGACGCACAAAGAATATAAAATCTGAACACGTTCAGGAAAAGCCCTATGGTAGAATGTTAATTGATGAAGCTGGGCACATCGCTGTACTCGCCGAAAATTGAGACCTACGGCTCACATCAGAACAAGCTTCAGCATGAATCATGATCGCCATACCGCAGCATATATAGCAATATAATATACCGGCCCATTGCGCTTGGCTTCAGAGGGATCGGCGCCGGACCACGTTCTGATGAGAGAGACCTATATTACATAGCTGCCTGGACCAGTATATCGAAAACTTACTTTAGCCACCAGTTCTCCACAACTGGACTCAAAGCACCGAGTACAAGGGAAAAAGCGAAGATAATCCAGTATTGGTAACCTCCACAAGCTTTGACGTACATCTCCCAAATATCCCGACTAATATGGCCAACGGCGCGCTTCTCTTCCTCGATCAGCTTGCGCGGGGACTTCTTTTTCTCTGGTTCCGGTTTGCCCTCGTCGATTGTTACAGCTGTGGAACTTGTCTCGGAGATAGGCTCTGTCTCCGCTGACGCAGCTTCCGCTATTTCATATCGGCTTTCCACCTTCTCGACGACAGGGGATTGTGCGTCCTTGTCATCTGTCTCACCTGTGGCGGCATGCACGAGAGTCGCCATGACTGGTGAAACGGCGAACGAGTCGTGGTCACCCTGGAATGCTACGCGACCATTGTCGAGAGCAACGACGTAGCTTGCGCCAGAGGTACACAGCTGGACATGATGAGAAACCAAGATGACCGTCCGTCCACGTACCAGCTCGCCCTTCAGACATTCGTTATAAAGGTGGTGGGCGGTATGCGCATCGACCGCAGACAAAACGTCGTCCAGAAGCAGGATGGACGCTCGAGAGTACACTGCACGAGCCAGTGAAACTGCAGAATTGCTATCAGAGTAGAAAAGAGATATTCAACAGTGGGCTTACCCCGAGCCTTCTGACCTCCCGACAAGTTGACCTTGTTGCAAAGAATAAGGTTTCTGGGTGTGGTCTGGTGGGAGATAAAAAAAGGCGTACACCACGTTCACCGATCTCTGACTCGTCTCCGTCTTCGAGAATAAGAAGATCACTCTCCAGCGCACATGCCTTGAGAGTCCTCCGGTATCGGTCTTCATCATAGGGAAGGTTAAAAAGGATATTCTCTTCGTATAATCAGCATCGAGCTAGATTGACATGCAACCCTCAAGTTACCTTTGATAGAGGCATTGCGAAGCCATGCAGTCTGATAATTTGATATTGGAATGTTTCCTATTCAGAAGGACGCAGCGCACCTGAGGGACATACGCGCATACCCCTCGGACAACCCAATCTTCAGGGGAGGCTATTTTTTCCGAGAAGCCTGCAAGAGCATTAGGCGGAGACCTAGGACATACAACTTGGCCAGCTAGAATATCTGCCTCGCCAAGAAGTGCTAGACGAGTGGCAAGTCAGAAGTGATCAGGAGCAGACTTTGTGACGCATACCCAAGAGTAACAGCGTTTTTCCGCTCCCAAGCTTCCCGCATACTAACGACAACTCGCCTTGTGGAAATGACAAAGCAAGATCGAGTAATATGAACTTAGTCCTCGGAGTGGCTGTAGTGGAAGGAGTGGCGCTGCCACTTTGATGAAGGCGATCCTGGGGCCAAGTAATTGTCGCGTTTTGGAGCGCAATCTGCTGCGTCTGCACGTCCAGAGGAGGGACCGGATCGACCTCTGCACCATGAAGATACTTCTCAATACGACGGAGAGAAACAAAGCCCTAGAGATATTGCTGTTCAGTTGAATGGTCAGTTAGCGTAGTCAGTTTTACCTGCAACATGTTGATGAACGTTTCTGGAAGTGCGTTCAATGCGAACTTCATCTCGTTGAAGACTGACCAAAAAGAAACATCAGAGCTTACGGTGAATGTTGGCATCGTTACCCACCGAGAATCTAATACCAAAACCAATCAGTCAATTCATGGCTATAACAATGTAAGCTGACTTACAGAAGTGAATGCTATCGAAGGTGTTAGTGTTTGTCCACGAACGACTGCAAAATGCCAGAACGCGACGATAGTGACCAGAATTGGCGAGCCATCCCTATAGCATAGTCAAACCTGGGCCTGAGACAAGACCAGAGGGTGATACCATAGTACGTTGAAGAACAGCTCAACCATGTAACACAATTTCTGGTATTTCAGCTCCTTCTCTCGGACTTTCAGAACCTTCTTCTCGAAACTGCGTTCCCAAGCCATAAACTAATGCAGAGGTCAACTTCAGGCATCGTCACAAACTGAAGATTTTCCACCTTAAGCATACGGATTGCGCCCAAGATCTGAGTTTCCGATGTTATGAAGCGATCAGCCTATGTTGTGGCAGACTCACGTACCTCGTTCATCAAAGCCACACGCTCATCACGAGTCTTCATCAAGTTCTCTTGGGCGTTGACCACAAGCTTGCCTCCGTAATGGCTCAATGGTAAGGACAAGCAGATCGCAGCGAGCCCGACGAAGCAAGAGACACCAAGTAAGCTATAGAGGAGCCAGGTGCCAACGACGATTTCGATTGGTGAATCTATGTGGCAACAATGGTAATGCAAGCTGCTGGAAATGATAGGAAGAGGTTCGTACCAACAAGCGTGAATACGTGCCACGAGAAGTCACTAATGCGATCAACGTCTGTCGTCATAAGTGTCATGATTTGCGCCTTGCTCGAAAAATCATCTTCATTGTCCTTATCATTCTTGCTTGCATTCTTGTCGCCATCCTTCGATGTGTCCGCTGCACCAGAGGATGACGCAATGTCCTTGCGTACAAGAGTCTTGCCAAATAGAGTTGTGTTCAATTGAATCCTCAGACGAACTTGGACGGTGGTCGTGGCAATAGACCAGAGTTGCCCCGTTACTTGATGTGATCATCAGCAATCAGCTCATCATTGAATCCAGGATACTTTCTTACTAATTTCCGTGAATGCCGTTGAAAACACCATGCCCGCAAGATAAAACCAACCCCAGCTACGATCTTCTCGATTAGGGTCCGACTCCAGGTACAAAATCACTTGTCTCAAGAACAGCGGTGACATGTAGAACAAACCAGCCGAAACGGCTGCCATCAACATCAATGCTATGAAGGGTAGGAAGTTGACTCTGAAAAGCCTATATGCAAGCTCCCAGCCGGACCCCACGCGGGGGCGCCACCAACGGAGACCCCACTTGACGTTGCGTATGGTGCGCCGCATCGAAGCATATAGGCAGCCACCTCGCATGCTGGCCGGAACGACTGGCAGGTCACCAATCTCGAGAGACTCTGAAGTATAGCCAAGCATGACCACTTTGGTGGTGTAGCTGAACAACAGATAACCCCATACAGAAGTTCCAACGACACCGCAGACGTTGTTTTCATCGTGGTTTGTCACAGCTTTAAGGGTCTTTTCGGAGTAGAGGGTTTCCGACGGGTAGTGCAGAGGCGGACCCATAGGGATCGTGAACACAATGACGGCGGCGATGAAATAGAAGACGAGAACCGTATACCAAATTCCAAGCAACGCGGAGAAACTCTGTAGCATCGACAAGCTGATTGGTTGAGAAGTCGGCAATATGGCGGAAGCAGCAAGCAGTATCGAGGCCACAAAAGTCAGCACCGCGAGATGAATTATGGAGTGGGAATGAGGTTCGACGGCGTTTTGATAAATAGAACGAACAGCGAGTGCAGTGAGATAGAAGGCGAACGCGACGTGCAGGGAGTAGGTCAAGTTGCTGTCGTCCTCTCCAGAGGAAAAGGTCCATCCCAGACTGATAGATTGGAGAACGAGGATTACGGCAAGAAGCAGGGAAACCAATAGTTTCCAGAGGCGGACCTATGGCATGGGATGAAGATAAGTGGGAATGACTGGGTGAGTTGTGCGGATGCCTGCCTTATCCCAGAAAGTTGCTTCATTGATCGGGTAGCCATCGACAAAATCCTCTGGACGTGTCACGTCGAAAGGGTCGCGAAGCAGGGGCTCGTTCTGTTCAGAAGTTGGAAGCTGGACTTTTGGTTGTTGCGACCTTGTAAGATACAAGAGAAGCAGGCTACCAGCGCCCGTAGCTGCTAGAACGGCAGCGATTGGCAACTGGTACTGAGGCATACGAGAGTGACCAGAGCGAGCTGGCGAGTGCGTAATTCGACGCGTCTGGGAAAAGCTCGAACAAACCTCAGCGGAATATTTATTGTCCCTTAGCCACGGTACCCCGCCCCGGAACCGAGCACCGCATTACAACTGTAGTCATCGTCTGGCCTGGCCGGGAAAACAAACTCGTGCAAAAACCAAGGAGCATCAGTCAGTGCCAAGTGGCTAAGTCATAACTCTACAGTGACAATGATATTTGCACGCGAGGTTGCCAATATGTGAAGTAAGTGGCAAAGCACATCACTGTACTCAAGGGCTTCATTGCATAACGAGCAGGAATTGTATTCGTGCAATACGGTGTTTGAAATACGAGTGGAATGCCGGGACCCAAGTTGATATGTCCGACAAACGAAGATTCTGTTGGAGTTCATCAGCTGCTCCCGGTGTCTGCATAACAGGCTGTCTCTTGGAACGTTGAAGGACCGCCGAGAGGACGATCGTCCAAAAAGCGTAAAATGGCCTTTCGTTCTACTTACCCAGACTTATTAGTATGCTGCGACCGTCGCTTAGGCTCGGACAAGTAGCGTGGAAGGATAGACGATCACAGATCAATCCGAGAAGTATCAACGTGCTAAGGTCGCTGTCCATTCCATCTTGAACAACTATAGGAAGCGAAAAGCAACAGTCCATGAAGCATCTTTGGCATAAACTCGAAGTGTTGACACCGATAACTGAGTTGATTCGTTCCGCGGGTCCATGTTCTGCAACGCGGATCAGTCTGGAGAAAGCAAACTTCCCTATTTTGTACGATGTATTGGCAATTCCCTTCCCTAGATAAAGGGTTCGGCGAACCGTTTGGATGGTGCAGTCCTGGCGTGCTCCTAGCCTTAGGTTCTCGTAGCGTAATTCTGGTAGTTTCGCATACTGATTTCCAGACTACCTTATATTCTCGAGAACTCCGATTCTGAGCAGTGCAGGAGTTGCACTTTAGCATTTTCAAATTCCAACTTGAATCTGCTCTCCGCCAGTCGCAGGCGAATAAAGTGACACACGAAGATGCTATGACCCCATTCGATTCCAAGGATGGTGTTCTAATATTATCGTAAGTGCAATGTGACAGGATTCTCAGAGTGCACATCTACGAATTCAGAAGCGGCGGCACTCACTTCCTTTCAGAAGGAAGGAGAAGTACTTCCTGAATCCGGGTCAAACTTGAGTCAAATGATGAAGTGTTCGGAACGCCGCCACAGTTCGGACTGCGGAGAGCAATTAGCTCGCCTGGGCTTATTTCCTTGGCAGCATTTTCGCACTATGACAAATTTCAACACTCCTCTCGCGGTTGCTTTTTCAGTAGCTTGCCTCGGAGACTGGAGCAGACCGCTTGCAAGGTTTTGCACATGCCACCCACGATCGATTGGCCGTGTAAGTGAGCCTGTGCCCACACGATAGTCAACCTCAGTCTTCAGGGGGATGGACGTCATCGCAGACTCATGGCTCTCGAGAGATCGCAATTTGGACCTTTAGCTTCAGATATTTGCTGGCGGTGGCTTTTACAACAGAGCAGTGTTGTCAAGTGATATCTATATCCAGGGGCTTGCCTCGCATGGTCACATCGAAGCCGAATTACCCGAGGGCGTTCTTTCCAATGTGCCTCTGTCGCGCGCTCGAACCGAACGCAGGGGGCCATTTCAAAATTCCGTCCCATGCGGTCCACTGAAATCCTTGATTCCCCCATTAGCAATGCTTCC
>JBBPUA010000751.1:0-12816 GCA_038094355.1 Afroboletus lepidellus | reverse complement strand
CGGGGGTTGGCTTGGTGATTCTTAGTCGCTTCCACAGGTTTGGAGCATTTCTGTTGCTTATGCAACTAGCCAACGAAGTTCATTTCATCTGCACAAAACTGCTGTACTCTGTCACGACAAGCGGGATACTCGGGCTAGTAACTATACCGTTAGGAGTAATGGATGCATTCAATCCGAGAGCGCCGTCCTCGATTATTATTGGGCGCCGCGATCACTACTTACAGCGTGTTCGCGATGATGCCGTGCAGTGTGACGTCAGAAACGCCAGTCCCGCCCATAGACGTGACAGCCCAGAAGCTCGGTCGCTGCGTGTAGTTGGATGCCTGCACTATAACACTGTAACTTTTTTCGAGGAGTGAGTTATTGAGCAAGTGGCAGTGTGAGCAGTGAAAACTCTGGCGGCAAATTCCGGTCTGCGAAGCCTAGTTGGTGACGGCGAACTTACGGCCAACCTAACTCATCAGGCCGAACTCCTTGCTCCACTCTGTCAGGCTATCATTTACAGGAGTTTTCGAAGACACGTGAAGAAGCGTTGATATTACTCTTACAACACCGTGAGTTCAAGGTACCACTGTTTGAAAGGCCGGCAACCTCCTCTTTTCTTGGTGTCCACAAGCTTGTCCTAGTGTAATTCATTGACCGACACGATTAGCAGGTACTTCACGCTCTCCATGACGGTCCCATAAGCGATTTTAAATGGGCCTCATTCACAGTCCTCCACCGTTGCGACGCGAGGGAGCCCGCATTCTTGCATCACTGGCGAATACGTGTCTGTCGCAACTTTGCAGCTGATGTAATTGAAACGGTTTTACTGAATTGAGAAAGGTTGGCTCAGTGTTTGTTGAGTAATATGTACCGATCCTGCCACACCGGTGAGTACCGAGATGCTGTAAGTGCAACGCCGAACAGAACATGGATCAAGGGACGTGACGCTCAGCTTCTGTGAGTCTACTTTCAATACTGACTCACATCTCGTGTGCTTTTACCGAAGATTCATCATGACGATACATGCCAAGTGCAGTGCACCTGAGCGGATTACGATGTATCGTGAATGCTGGAATCAGAAAGTCTGCAAAAATAGCGTCCGGTAGCGAGACGAAATGGGCGAGGGAGTTGCCGAACAATATCGCAGGTGTGACGATATCTATGAATCTTGCGGTGCCTTCAATTAGTTACAGAGATTACCAGAGCATGGTCATTAACAAACCTGGCTGCGCATACCTTTCCCCGCTGACGTCAAACACTACTAGGTCGATCTGGTTGCCAGAGATGACCAGCTTAAAGCCGAAATCAGCTCGGATGCCGAGGTGAACCGTGACACCGACGTTCTGATAAGCAACTCCTTTGCCGTCTCAGTTTTCTCCATAAAGAGCTACATGCTGCTACGGAGAGAAGCTGCACGACGCTCATCAGACGAGTCTTCCCTCTTCGACACTACGAGCCCCCAGACACGCATTCATAGTCAGTGTTGGTTACTCGGATATCTCGGTGACCCCCAGGGTGCAGAGAATAGAACCTAACTATTTTGGGATCGCTCAGGTGCATGGCCCAGCTCGCGCTTCGCATCGCTGTTTGAAGATGCGGCAACAGACGAACACTCGCCACACCTTCGAGAGAATTCATCGACATGGTCCACCCAGCCGAGATTATTAGTGTTTTTTTTTTTGCTCGGACCCGTCGCTCCTGCGGATGATCCAGGTTCACCGTGTGGCCGTGGGTTGTTCACTAGTTAGAGGCTGGGCAAGCGCTCTATTAACTCTCCATGACATAGCTGCAGCGGGCTGGATCCCACGTGACCTGATGTCGCCGTGGCTCACGTTGCTAGCACTAGTGCTGTATTTCTTCCTGTCCAGCCAGTTCGCGAGTGTTGACATGAGCCCATGCTGTGGAAAACTTGTTGCAAACGACGATACAGCCCTCATCGATGTCGTGAACGAGGCATATAGTCAGAAGGCCCGAGAGGGTGCCGATCAAGCCCGTATGTAACAGTTGCCAAGCGCCAGTCGTGCCCACACTGACGACCGTAATTTCCAACTGGTAGATTCCGATCGTGTGGCGAGCGTGTTTGGATACACCTCCGAACAATTACAGTCGATCCCAGCCGAAGCACACATGGGGTTGAGCTGTGGGAATCCCATTGCGGCTGCGTCGTTAAGGGAGGTAGGTCACCGGCGATCAGCGCCCTCCCGTTTGTGGTGAATGTCGTCGCTGAACTGCTTCACGCATGTGTATAGGGAGAGACCGTGGTCGATCTCGGCTCCGGTGGGGGGGTAGACGTCTTCCTTGCTGCCGCTAGAGTCGGTCCGATTGGACAAGTCGTCGGGCTGGACAACTCAGACGTGGGTCTGACGTGCTCCAAGGCAAGGGCCCTGTCTGATCTCAGACAAACGCAATAGGATATGATTGCCAGGGCGCGACGCATCGCCGCAACCAAGGGCCTCAAACCGCCCCATGTCATATTTGCAAAGGCCTCGTTGACTGGAGATCTGCCGATAGAAAGCGGCTCGGTAGACTGCGTTCTGTCCAACTGCGTGATCAACTTGTTACCTCCTGCGGGTAAACTCAAGGTGATGCAGGAAGTGTATCGCATCCTCAAGCCCGGAGGGCGTATCAGCCTCGATGATGTATGGTCACTATGCACTACTGCGCACGATTTTCTTATGAATACATAGATCATAGCCAAGAAACCCTTCCCGGAATCCCTGAGATCAAATGTGGCAGCTTACGTTGGCTGTATTTCAGGTGCCATTCTTCTTGAAGACTACCGAGGGCTGATGGAAGATGCGGGTTTCAAAGGTGGGAGAATCAATGTGGTAGCATTGGCAACCGACTCTATACACGTGCATTGGCAGAGATCCTATTCACAGAAAACCCAAGCGACCTAAACGTCTACCTCGGCGGCGGCTCAACTGGATGTTGTGGGCAAGCGAGCTCTGCGGTATCGGTTCCCGCAGACATTGGGGACTTGAACGAGTTAGCCAGTGAGTATCACGTGGTTAGTGTGTTGCTTAATTAAGTCTTGATTTCCAAAGAGTCCTACCAAATATATGCTATGAAGACCGACTGCCCTGTCACCGCCAATTCAGCGCCGGAATCCATTCTCAGAAACTGGTGGGACGCTTATCCTGTTCCAACGTCTTCCGTGAGCGGCCTAGAGTGCCGAGAGGTCGCGGATCTTATCAGGAATCCGGAGCTCGGGGAGAAAGATTTCATTGTGGTTGACGTAAGGAGAAATGACCATGCAGTTGGTGTCTCTATCGATCATGCATTCGCCCCGAGCTAACAAGGATCAGGGGGGCCATGTCCGCGGAAGTGTCCAACACCCCGCCCAGACTTTTTATGACGACTTGCCTAGGTTCTACGAGAAACACAAGGAAGCAAAACAGGTGATTTTCTACTGCGGAAGCTCCCAAGGTCGAGGGCCGCGGTGCGCCAAATGGTACTTTCATATGCGACGTCGGAAGTTGTTTTGGTTTGCCAACGCATGCTTAGGTACCAAGATTACTTGGATCAACAGGGAAACACCGAGTCGAAAGCATTCTGCATGATCGGTGGAGCGAAGAAGTGGGTGTCATCGTACAGGGGAGAAGCGGAATTGGTGGATTTCGAGTGAAGATCTTCTCTTTCCAATCCTTCGTGTGGGGCTACTACGGTCCAGGATGTACCGGATTGGCTTGCAATGGAACTGGTGACAGGGGATGGTACAGGCTACCATCAACTCACAAGAGCATGTTGCTGACCCAATTACCAGTAAGTAGTGCGATGCCATCACAACCTCTGGCCAGGTGGCGTTCATCCAACCTCTGAGACTACTCGCTTCCAAGCGGCGACAAAACGTGCGACAAAAACAACCGAGATCTATCGATTTGGAACGAGAGCCAGTAGCAGCACACCAAGCGGGTCGAGATGGTCGTAACTTCGAAGTTCTGAAGCACATGTATACGCCGTTTTCTCCGCGGTCAAGAGGGGAGTTGGATTGATTCACAGAAACCGCCGAGCGGACCCAGTGGACCTGTAAGTAGAAGATAGAACCAGGGGCCACAAGATGCCGGGCTGATAACATGGCCGCTACCTCAGTCGTAGTCAGTAAACGCCTTATATGAAACACTGGGTAACCGTAGAGCGCGTTGATTAACTTTGCCCGACGTGGGTGACGTCGACCGGCACACGGTCCAGGGACGTGGATGCGGTGGATTGCGGAATCGACCCTTGGAACAGGTACTACTTTTGATCCGGCACTCGGCGGACAAGGAGGAGTGTTGTAACACAGAGAACGGCTAAACTGGCTGAACAACGTGCCCAACGTTGGTGGGAGGTGGCGCACGAGGTTACCTCGAGGCCGCCGTTAAGCAAAGATGTAGACCGACATTTGCTTGCGGAGTTACGGATGCTGACAACACTCGTCGGCTTTGCCGACGGATTCCATGCTGTTATCGCATTTTTTTCTGGTCTGGGCTCAGACTGGATCCTTGCATTTGAACATGTCAACCTTCTGTCTGCAAGCGATGAGTTTCGGCACCACCATCCACTGGCAGAATAACTTGAACTGGCAAGGCACAGCCAGCTCACGCCGCCTCGAGAGTTGCTCGTGGTGAAACAGGAAATTCCCGTGGATTTCTGGCGACACCGGCTATGTCGCTCGTGTCCCGCTAGGTGCGGCAGCTGCGGCTACATGTCGGAGAAAACGACCTCTAAATGTTGTTACCCGGCGATTCTTCAGGCGCCCAAGTTCGGGAAGCGCACTCGGTGGGAACTGACCGGCCCAAGAAAGCTCGACTCTTCCATTCCATTGGCCCAGTTGCCAAAGAGAGAATAAAGCACCACTCCACCTCGGTCAACCTGCTGGCATCTCTCTAGACGCTCTAACACCATTCCGTGTGTGCCTTTCTTCCTCTACCACTTCCCTAGCCCTGATCCATCGACATCCTGACCTCTGTTCTTTTTTACTTCATGATAGTCAACTCGTATCTCACCATGCCTGCGATCCGCGAACACGATGTGCCCCCGTGCAACTTGGACGACGACGGTTGGCTTTTTCTACTATTCAAGTTTCTACCGTCCATTCTCATCAAAGAACTGATCAGACGGCATGCCTCCCCTCGTCGACAACCCGAATCCATCGATGACGTTTACCTTCTTCACCGACATGACACCTATCACTGCCCTGAGTGCGGATCCCACCATCCCGTTCGAAACAGTCTGGGAGAACCCAGTTTCCGCTCTTGCATCTCCGGACGAGTTCTCCGAGCTCCATGAAACCCAGGCAACCCACCAAGGACCCGACCGCGCAGCCCACGGCAAGAAGCGGGACGCCTCTTATATCCCACGCCCGCCCAACGCCTTCATCCTCTTCAGATCGTCTTTCATCCGTAGCCAGCAAGTTCCAGAGAAAGTAGAAGGGAATCATAGTACTCTCTCAAAAATCATCGGTATACATTTCGGGTCTGTCATCACACGTCATATGGCGTTGTAACTACGTTACAGGTAAATATTGGAAGACACTCCCTCGTGAAGAGAGGGAGGTTTGGGAAGCAAAGGCACTCGTCGCACAGGCGGAACATAGGAAACGCTACCCCGACTGGCGTTTCAGGCCTGGAGCCAACGCTCTCGCCAAAGTCAAAGTCAAAGACGGACCCCAGGCATCTAATCGAAAACGAGCGGGCCAAGGTGGGCGAAGGGTTAAAGGAGATCCTGCGAATAAGAAAGCGAAAAGTGGTGACGAGAGATGTGCAATCATTGCCGATCTTTTGGTGGAAGGAAAGACGGGAGTGGATCTAGAAGATGCAGTGAGACAGTGGGAAGTCAGCATTGCTGGTGGACAAAGTAGCTCCTGCAAAGATGCGAAGGAGGACGGAGATGAACAGAGAGAAGTGGCGGTTGCAAACGAAGTCGAGGCTCACGGGAAGGTTATCTCCACCACAACCGCCGAGGTCCCCGCTACAACTGGCGACGCTGGGGCAATCCAAGCGAATAGATGCACCCCACCGCTAATTCGTGCCCAGACTCCCAACGCCTCTCATGACGACCGCTTTCGGATCCCGCTCACGGCAATGTTCAGGCGTTCCCTGTCTGCTCCAGCGGGTCCAACCTCCCAAGAGCAGACACCTTTTCACCACCGTCATGGCTCGTTTGACAGCGTCTTCGCAAACATATCGTACGACATCGCGGAATCCCGACAGAACGGGTGTCCGCCATCGGCCAACAGTGAAGACGTTGTGCAGGCCGTATCAGACCCCGTCGGATGTCTCTCTCCCTTGGTTCTTCCATCCGTGCTTAAGGAGGGCGTACCGGCGCGCTGGAACGACGTGAGTACAGATCACATCAGTTATCAAAATCATATTCTAAGCACAATGATCAGCCGTATAATCTCCTTGAGACATCGATAGGCTTGCCGCCTTCCTCTGATTGCCCGGGATTAGCCTATACCCTCCACACTCCTGTCGAAGAGCAATCCTTGGCAGGCTACAGCTTTTGCACGACGAATACGGATTTCGACAAGGGGGTCCCCCCCACCTATACCCAGAACGCGCAGAACGCGCATTGCACCCCGAAGAGCTGGGCTGACTGTGCCGTTCTGAACCACCACATGCCCATCTTCATCACTGAGTACGCAGGGGCGACAAACGTCTACGACTGGTGCGCAACGCAGTACAACACTTTCACTGACGGCGCCAATGTACCCTTTCACTACCCCGGCAACAATGAACAGTTTAGTGGACTCGGAGACGATTTCATTCGTGTTCCGGCGGTAGATTGTCTCCCTGCCGTTGCGTACTGAGAAACTCACCTCCCACAGTCAACCCCCTCATAAACATTGCACAATTTTGAATATCCTGTAAAAGGGAATGCCTACCTCCGATTGTCTCTCGCTTGACTGATACCATGATGTGGAAGAAAAAAAAGCTATTTGGTTTATGATCTCCTATGCGCTCTTGTTACCCGTGCCTCACGCTATGATTCCCTCATCCTGTTACTCCGTTGTATGCTTATCTCTTGAATGACAGTGTTGTAAGATAACTTGGTTCCGCACACCTGCTACGGTTCTCAGCCTAGGACAAGTAACTTAGTAGGATCTTCAAATGATTGTACCTATCTATGACTCGTGTCGCTGCTGTGCAAGAGTTAGTCTACACTTCGAGAGGTCAAGTATTCTCCCCAGCAATATGTGACAAATTCTCTTTCAATGCATAGCCTGGAACCTGTATGGTTCTTACCAGACCTCGCACAACTGATGGGCAGTCTGCAACTGCGGACCGTCCGCTTAATCGATTGTTCTCATGCTAACTGCTAGGGATCATCACTACCCCCAGTTGCTACTGCTAAGCCGGCGTGGCTCACACGATCTACATGCTCGTGGACAAGACACCTCGAATCGATTTCGGGAAAACAATCGGGATAGGCGGAAAACGCACGGAAGCATCTGGAAAGGCATATTCATGTCCTCGACAAGTACCAGCGGTGATCTGGTGTGGCTGACAAGGAACGATCACGATGAGTCTGGGGCAAGCCTCTACCCGCGGAATGAACGAGACATCTCGACTCGGACAGGCACGAGTGGAGTTCTCAGTTCCTGGTCAACATATCGCGTGGAAGGCTATATTGACTGATGGTCCCTAGGCGCGTGTCACGATCTCTGGGCTGATCTGGCCATGCCAGATAAAATGTCATGTAGGTCAGACAGGCGAAGGGTACGTTTTTTGCGGCTAGAGTCAACTCACGGGTCCACTGCTCGTACTTCTAACCGATCGGCTCGACTCACTGTGAGTGCATTCATTTAAACAGCTCGTGGTTTTGTCCGGTGACCTTGCACTGGTCAACTGGCACAAGCGGTAAAACATTCCATCCACCAGGTCATGTACCTTGAATGGAGATCGCGAAACTGCGATCTCGGAGCTTCAATATTTGACATGTTTGAAATCTGTAGCCAACGACCGGGATTTGGCTGAATCGATAATTGGTGAATAGATCACATACAAATACGAGCTTCAACGTCAGGTAGGTGTGGTCATGTGGACATGCTTCCTCATCTTGCACTCCAATCTTGGTTCACCTTGTCACATGACCTACTACATGCTAGGCCTAGGGTCGCCTGACACGACTTGAAGTGACGAACCGCGCCAACACTATCATTCAACACAAAAAAAGATGATATTCATGCTCAATAGAACTACTCTAGATCTTGTGTTTTGGACCGCAGTCGCTGGTTGCGTCTTTTGCGTCTTTTGCTTCCCAGCGCGTTTGAACTGTGCTAACGTGAGCATGACGTCACGCGGTTAGACCTTACGTAAACTCTTTTACCACTTGGTTGCTCCTGGCAATGATGTTAGAGCTTCACTTTGGCGGTTCATGACATGCATGACACCCCAACCGCTACAAGTTCTCACTCCAGAGCTACGAACTTCCATCATGCAACGGACTGATACGCTTCTCCTCAACATCATTACAGCCAACTTCTTCACCCAATATGCATCTCAGGTACCGTCTCTAGCTCCTTTTCGTGATACGGTTTCTGTGCATGGGACTGTATTCCATGCAAATGTCTTGGGCGACTTCCGTGATAATGTTCCGGTGACGGACTACGACTCGTACAAACCTTGGATTGCCAGATTTCACGAGAAGCCTTGCAGAGAGTCGCATGTCGACAACTTGTTCGCGCCCGGCTTACCCTACTCCATTTCCATGTCCAGCTCTACCTCCGGTAAAGAGCCGAAGCTGTTTCCGCTATATCAGCACACAAGCTTCGAATACCCTCCCCCTCGCCCAATTTTTGATTTCAGTGACACTCAGGGACCCATAGCCTGGATCTTTTACTACGGGTACAGGGAACTAAAGGAAGTGGAACGGGAACCTGGGCACGTAGTGAAAAGAATTCCGATTTGCCTGGCCTCGGCTGGCCGACTCCGCATGAAAACCAACTGGCACACCGAAAGTGACGAGAGCCGCTTGTCCACGATTAGTGCGTATTGCTACCAGGGGTCCCACGATGTTTCTGACCTCATTCTTAGTGTCCAACCAAGTAGCACCATGGGGAGCAAACATGATCACACACAATCGGTCGTTCCTTTTGATTCATGGGCTTTTCTGTCTCACGCGTCCGGATATCGATCAAATTTTCGTTACGTTCGCTACCACTTTCGTTGATCTCATTCGTTGCTTAGACGATGAGTGGGATACGCTCGTGATATGCATTCGCGAAGGAAAGATTCCTGACTTTGATGGCGTCGGTCACTTGCGAGTCCATCTCCAGGTGAGCCAGAGAGCGTGCCGTGAAGTAAATGACTTTCATCATGACAAAAGGTCACGTTCAAGGCAAACCCAGTGCGCGCAGATGAACTTCGCGATATCGGCCCGCCTTCCTCAGGGGACGGTTGGGCAGCTCGAGTTTGGCCACGGCTTCGGAGGATCGGAGGTGTCTGCAGTGGTTCGTTTGGGACATGTCTTCCCAAGGTAAATACGATTTCTTTCTTCGTAATGTATTTATTTCGTTCCCCCTACAGCTAAGAGCTGTCCTCGGACCTTCGATTGCCATTCGCAATCATGGATACGGTGCTTCCGAAGCTCACATGTCTGTCTACTTTGACCCCAATGACACGGAAACTTTCGTATTTCAGACAGAAGAGGCCATAGAGTTTATTGATGCAGAATCTCGGGGGGCTCGCCCACACATAGTGCAGGCAGTACGTATTTTCTGCCTCGTATCCATCCATTGACATCAATGTTTGCAGTGGGACTTGAAAGCAGGAAAGCGTTATCAACTTGTACTTACCACGCGAAATGGACTGTGGCGATATCTCCTCGATGATATCATCGAAATTATAGGGTTTGACCCCCACGACGGCTCGCCTGTCTTCAAGTACATGGGTCGAACAATGTAAGTGTTGAGACTTTTCCAAGACTGTAATTAGTCCGACGATGGGGTTCCTCCCTTTAGTTTGACGCTCCGACTGCCTCACGTCGTCGTACCGGACACTCAACTTATAGCGGCCATTCGATCGATAAATTCGAAAGAACTCATTCAAGTACTCGACTTTACGACAGTTCTGGACAGACGCAAGATGCCGCAGACGATAGGGTTCCTGATTGAGCTTGCGGGGCCGCTGGGTATGCGTAAACGATATGCACAAAGAATGATCAAGCGATCACTCAACATGACATGTTGCAGGACCGAACGCCCATCTAACACCACAGCGACTTTTCGAGGCATTGGGAACCATGAATGATGAATATATGTATCCACCACAATGTGGCGAGACATGCTTCCCAACGGTCCGAATCATCAAACCCGGGTCGTTCATGGAATATCGTCGATGGAAGGGCGAGAGGATGAAGATAGGCATAGGCCAAATCAAGGTCCCTGTCGTTTTAACGGGCGCCGAATCCCAAGAATTGATGTTGGGGATGGTAACACAAGAACTTTGATCATTGCTCAACACTTCAACAAGTCACGGTTCATGGTGGAGTATCTCGTCTGGCCAATTGCGACCTGGACAGTTACCCACTCATGCTTATGAGCCAACTCGACTCGCCTGCGTGGCCTCGTTCAGCTGTTTGTTATGCATACTGCATGTTACCAGGAACATGGCAGTAGTACATACATCCTGTCGAAGGGCGGTGCAAGTTAGTGGCGGTCGAGAGAAGGGGAGCGCATTGATCATATGCTTACCCTTGTGTCGAATCACAAAAGCCTGCATAGTCGTCTCGCTTGTTCAACGAGAATCATGACGTTCACCGCGAGAGCGACGCCTCCCGCCAAAAGTGTTCTATGTAGGACTAGTCTAGGCGGAGTTGTATTTCCCGCAATCTGAAATACCGCTTGTCCACCAAAAAAAAAGTGTGTCGTGTCCTTCAAGCCAAATTTGAAACTTATTGGCGTAACACGTAGTCTAATTGCCACCAGTAAGTCTTCACGCAAATCGGCAGCCATTCCCGAGCAAGTCCAACAAATGCGAAAAACAGCACAGCGGTTATCCATACTTCATACTTTGCTATCTTCATGGTTCAAATCCAGTCTGCACTTTGCGGTCAAAGACAGCGTAGAAAGCTGATACACCGTCCAAGGAGGCTTAATAAGTTGCTCAAGACATGAGATCGACATTTGACTTGTGTTTCAGAATGAGGAATGCAGGCAAGCTCTAGCAGTGCTGAGCGGGTGTCCCACGCTACCCAGGAGACGCCTGTCCAATCACTAGTGTCGTGGAACTCTGTCCCCCCACTTACTAGTATCAATGACAACCCCACCCTCGAAGTTTCTCACTCCCGCGCTGCGAACCTCTCTCACGAAACGAACCGATCTCTTACTCTTCAACATCGTCACGGCTAACTTGAACACTCAATATGCATCCCAGACGCCATCTCTGTCTGCTTTCCGTGATGCAATTTCAACACGTGGAACCGCACTGAATTCAACGATCTTGGAAGATTTTCGTAGCTGACAAACTACGAGACGTATAAACCTTGGACCGTTAGATTACACGAGAAGCCACTCAAAGAGGCACGCATTGATAACTTGTTCACGCCAGGCTTACCCTTCTATGTCGCCATGTCCAGTTCTACGTCTGGGAAAGAGCCGAAGTTATTTCCAACGTATCAGCACCAAAGCACACAATATCCTCCCCGTCGTCCAATCTTCGATTTCAGCGACAGTCGAGGACCCACAGCCTGTATATTCTATTATGGTTACAAGGAGACAAAAGAAGTAGAACGGGAGCCTGGCCAAGTTGTGAGAAGAATTCCGCTTTGTTTACAATCAGCTGGCCGACTTCGGGTAACATTCAATTGGGATGTTATGGACGATGAGAACCGATTGTCGACAACCAGTACGTGTTACAACAACTGAACAACCGTCGACCCTGATCGCTATCTCGTACTATGTAGTGCCTAATCAAGTGGCACCATGGGGAGCAAACTTGATTACACACAATCGGTCGTTTCTAATCAGTCATGCCCTCTTTTGCCTTGCTTATCGCGATCTCGATCAAATCTTCGTCACATTCGTTGCTGTTTTCCTCGATTTCATTCGTTGCGTGAGCGAGGAGTGGGATTTGTTATTAATGTGCATTCGTGATGGCAAGATCCCCGATCTTGACGATATCGGCGGCTTACGCATCCATCTCCAGGTGAGCCGTCAAAGGTTCTGGGGGGTATGACTTATGTATGTTGATAAGGTTGTATTCAATGCGAACCCAAAACGAGCGGATGAACTTCGTGGGATTGGTCCCCCTTCGAGTGTAGATGGTTGGGCTGCGCGAGTTTGGCCTCAGATGCGGAGGCTCGGGGGTGTCTGTAGTGGGCCATTTGGCACGTGTCTTCCGATGGTACACCATTTTCCTTTGCCGATCACGTATATGCTTACCCTTGGTACTTACCATCAGATAAAAGCCATTCTCGGGCCCACAATCAGTGTTCGTAATCACGGATATGGCACTTCCGAGTCTTATATGGCTGTCTTCTACGACCCCGATGACACGGAAACATTCGTAGTCGAATCAGAAGACGTTCTGGAGTTCGTAGACGCAGCATCTCAGGCGATTGCCTCAAACGTAATCCAGGGGGTAGGTGCTCCAGTGATCATCTGCTTGGTAGTTATCCGCTTATGCGAAAAACCCCCAGTGGGAACTAGAAGTGGGAAAGCGATATCAAATTGTAGCTACTACGCAAAACGGACTAGGGCGATATCTCATTGATGACATCATTGAGATTGTAGGGTTTGACCCTCAGAACGGCTCGCCCGTTTTCAAGTATTCTGGCAGAAAAGCGTACGTCTTACTGTATATCCGATTGTGGTCCCTACAGTAACCTGCTGACTTCAATATAGTT